>JAPYZI010002130.1:0-25781 GCA_030523105.1 Ophioninae sp. A BG-2022a | reverse complement strand
ACCTTTTGAAAAATCGTGATTTTTGAGATTCCGGCAAAATGGGCCTGGGAGGTCGAAAAAATTTTTTTTCCGTTTTTTGAGTATTAAAAGGGTGTATTTTATCGGAAATTTTCCGCTGATTACGAAAATGCCCGAGTTTTTGTCGAAAGCACAAAATTAGACTGAAAAAATTAAAAAAAACGTGTCTGGAATATTTTTTTGACGTTTTTCCTTAGAAACGGAGAGTTCAGAGGGATTTAAATAGTGGATTTGTCTTCAAGATATCAAAATACATCGACATGTACCTGCGATGTGACATTAAACGTCTGAATATAAGAATTATTTGAAAAATTAATAATAATTCAGGGGTTGATCCGGGAACCAAACATGCTAATATAAATCGATTGAGACTTTCAGGCCCCACCTTCCATTTCACGGATGACATTCCATTCTGGTACACCCTGTATATTCAGCACGTAAATAGGAATATCCACACGAGCCTTGAATAAATAAAAAATAAAAAATAAATCAAATCAAATAAATAAAAATTAAAAATAAATTAAATTAAGTAAAAATCGAAGTAAAAAGTCATTATTATTTATCGATTCTTTTATTGAAAATAATTAATAATAATTAAAAAAAAAAAAAAGAAAACTTTTTTTTTTTACTTTTTTTCACGTAAATAGGAATATGAGGTTCGAATGATAGGTTCGATTTATCGATTCTTTTATTGAAAATAATTAATAATAATTAAAAAACAAAAAAGAAAACTTTTTTTTTTTACTTTTTTTCAGGTAAATAGGAATATGAGGTTCGAATGATAGGTTCGATTTATCGATTCTTTTATTGAAAATAATTAATAATAATTAAAATACAAAAAAGAAAACTTTATTTTTTTACTTTTTTTCAGGTAAATAGGAATATGAGGTTCGAATGATAGGTTCTGAATATGCTTTTATAAAATGGCAAACCCGTATAAATCGACAGTCTCGGGAGATCAATTGCCATCCGATATTGGCTCGTACACTTGACGCCAGTACACACGAGGTTACACATCCGTGTACGAAAATTATTGAAATTTCTCGACGACCCGAATCCCCGGAGGTGCGCGTTCCCTTTATTCGAAAAAAAAGGTCGGCAAAGGGAAACTTTATATTTTTTTTTCTTTCTTGTTTTTTTTTTTTTGTTTTTTTTTTTCTCTGCGATCGGCTCACTCTTGCAAAGTCCCTGATGTTCCGGTAGACGGTGCAGGGAAAGGATGACGTTGGTCCCGGCCTATTTCTATCTGCAAAGGCAGACTTTTCAAGGGAGTCGAGAGGGTCAAAGAGCTCCGGCACACCTGGAGCCACCAACTGTGAGAGACGGAAATAAAGAAAAACGAGCTTCCAAAGGGCGAACTGTCGCGATCAAGTGAGCTTCCCAACCTCTTTGAATGGCACGTATACGCGCAATTTTTCCATGCGAAGTTGGCCACTGCACACGTACGTCGATATACGGACTTACCGAAAAGTATGAGGCGTTCGTACGAAATATTTATTTTTAATAACAATTATATTCAGCTTTTTAGTAATATTTAATTAATAATATTTAATGAGTTATATTGAATTAATAATATTTAATGAGTCATTTTAAATGAATAATATTGAATCAGTTTGTTTGTTTGGGTTTGGGTTTGTTTGGGTTTATTATTAAATTTATGATTAAATGAATAATTGATTTATTATTAAATTAATAATATTGAATGAGTTTGTTTGTTTTGGTTTGGGTTTGTTTGGGTTTATTATTAAATTTATGATTAAATTAATAATATTTAATGAGTAATATTAAATTAATAATATTGAATGAGTTTGTTTGTTTGGGTTTGGGTTTGTTTGGGTTTATTATTAAATTTATTATTAAATGAATAATTGATTTATTATTAAATTAATAATATTTAAATCAATATTTATATTTTATTGCCATATATTAATAACAGAATTAATCTTGGAAAATTATAAATAATATTTAAATGAATATTGATACTTTAACGTCTTATATTCATATTTGAACGAGAAACAGAATTACGTAAAATAAAAACAACTTTTAACTTATCTTAAGTATTGGTTTTATCACTTACCTCGTTAAAGTGTGAGCTCGATACCTGGATTCTGCTTCATCCAGTATTTTGAAATATACGATGACAACAAAATTCCACGCATTTATATATTTTTAATATTAATATTGTTGAAAATAAATACAAAGTCAAAAAGATCATTTTTTTCCTAGTTATATCACAAATAAAATAACTAGAAAGTAGGGTATTATGAGAATAATAAATAAATTGATTAATAAACAAAATTAATAAATGGTTAATAAAGAACAACAAATATCATACGCTCGGAGTAAAAAATAATTAGTATTTATCGATCATTTCGTTCAAAATAATAAACAATCATTTTTAAATTAAATTTCTTTTTTTCCATTTTGGATTTTTTTAAAAATTTTCGAGGTGTGAAATGATCGGGTATATTTTTATCAATAAGTGGCCAACTTTTTATTGAACATCTCAATCACTGACATTAAATGTGTGTCCGTGTATTATTTTAGCGATCATTCGTTTCATCGTATTTATTACGTTTTAACGATTAATGATTTTTTTCGTTGAAAAAGTTCGTGATCTGGGAACCGATAACAATGATAGTTTGGCTCGTTGATTTTTAGCACAGATGAGGAGGGGGGAGGGATAAAAGTTGTCACTTCCTTCCTGCATCGCTCGATAATTTCGATTGAAGTGGCGAAGAAATCTCATAAATATACTCGCATTCAGCCCTTTATTCGTCTATGGGAAAATCCTTATATATATGTGTGTGTGCGTCCATATATGTACAGGGTGACCGGAAATACGAGCTATTTTTTTTTTAAGAAGGTCATTCCTGAGGTCGTTTCATCCAAATTAAGCTTTCATCCCTTCAATTAGGAATAAAAATTTATTAATTACTAAAGAATAATTAAATTTTACGATTTTTTGTAAATTTTTATTTGATAAAAATCAAAATCAAATAATTTAAAAAAATTATGAAGTCAGAACAGTTATTTATTTCTCGGATTTGTTGGCTCGTCATTAAAAAAAATAAACGAATGATTATTCGTGAAATTATTTATCAACTTCGTAATTATTTAATCAAATATAAATAATTTTTTTTATCGAAAAAACAAATAATTCTTTTTTTGTGACGAAAAAATGTTTCGTATTTTTTGAAACCAGCAAAAATAAATTGTATTTTCGAAAAATAATAAAACCATGATAATTTATTTATTTATGTTGATATTTGATGGGTTTTTATTTGATTAAAATGACCTCTACAATAACTAATTGTGAATAAATATGTTAAATAACCCTATACATGCACGGCAGACATATATACATAAGGATATATATATAAACATTTAAATCGGTTAGATTACGCTTACGTTATACATTTATGTACAGGAACGTAATACGAACTTACGAATCACTAAATTAGCCGAGAATTCGATTTTATTTTCCAAATATATCCAAATTTAAAAGCTGACTTTTAAGCAACGAACGAGTCGACCAATACGGTGATTGCAAGTGAATATATTTTTATTGTAAATGTTTACACATACATATTAAACGGTGTGTGCAAAAAATGTTCCACTTTTGGCTGCTTCGAAACAATTTTTTTGAGCAGAAAAAAATGAATTTCTTTTTTATTTGATTTAATCTTCAATTGGTGCAATTGATATTTTGTTCCCCGTTTTATTGGCTCCAAAAATTGAAATAATTATTTAAATATTATTATAATTTTTTAATTAATTTTGAATTTATTTAATTAAATTCAATAATTCATTTACATTTAATTTAATTTTGAACAAGTAATTATTCGTTATTGATGATAATTTAAAAAAATCGTCATTTCCCGAATTTTACAGATCCAAAAGTCATATTTTTTTAATTTTGCTAAATTGGTCAAAATATTTATTAGTTGTTAATTGTTCTAAGAAAAAAAAGGTAAAAGCGAATTTTATCTTCGCCTGAATTATACATTATTCATCTCATGTTTTTTATTCCGTGCCCTCGTTTCAAGTTGTTACTTTTTTTTCGACACACCTCAATATATATGTGCATTTACTTATCTATCGTTAGATTTAGGTATCGAGTCGTACCGTGCTTTTCGTTTCGCGAGGAAACCGAATAGTCCTAAAGATTTTCGAGTTGAAAATATTTAAAAAATAAATAAAAAATCATAAATTGTACCAAAAAAAAAATTAATTCCAACAAAAAAAAAAAGTTAAAATCGATTTTTCGACTCTCTTTTCACCACGTTTTTTTTCGAATTGAAACAATAACCAAAACAAAAAAAAACTTCAAAAACCACGACGACGAAAAAAAAACAAATAAATCAATAAATAAATACATATACAAATATATATATAAAATCGAAATTATCAAAAACGAAAACCCAATTTGCAATAACGTTTCTTTTTCTAAAATACCCCCACCCGCCCCAAAAAATGAATAAAAATCAAAATTAATGAATATTCGTGTTCGCATAAACGCGCAACACTCCGGGCTTCCATTCGGTTGTCAGAAGAGAAGGAAGGGGGGGGGGGGGAGGGGGTGAAATAATGAGGCTTTTTTGGGAGCATCTACGTGGAAACGGTTGAAATTTTCGGTCGGTTGGAAACGCACGTAGAATCGAGTAACTTTTGACAATGCACGCACGGCAACGCGTTTATGGTACCGGGCCGGGTTATCCCATTGTGTGTTCTCGCATTGAAAATTATTCGGTGATATCGAGCCGGGGGGATTTCTCTCGTGCTATTAATAATTCTGTTAAACCGGACGATTCTACGAGTGTGCTCGTCCAGCTCGATATTTTCGCGTCGGCAAATTTCTCTCGTTGGTTTCACTCCCTTCGGTCTTCCCCCTCCCCCCGCCCCTCCTCTTTTCCCTCTTCCCTGCTCCTCCCCCTCTCCCCGGCTTTTTCGACTCACGATTATCATATATTAATTATTTATTATATTTCATGCCAGGGGAGGAAAATTGGGGAAGGGGGAGGGGGAGGAAGGAGGTGGAGGGGGGGGGGGGAGGCAGTGTATCCAACGTGTACGTCATTTGGCACAATCACTTTTTTTCGACGACACCCATACTCGTTCGTTCGTACTTATAACGACGTTACACAATTATTATTATTATTTGTTGTTGTTGTTGTTATTTACATTATTATTGTTATTGTTGTTGTTGTTGTTGTTGTTGCTGCTTTTGCTATGGCAATTTTAATAGAAAAAAAAATGTTCGCTATTGAATCATCGTTGGGAATAAATCTCTCTGATATTAACATCGGTATTGTTTTTTTTTTCTTTTTTTTTTTTTTTTGGATTATTTCATTTTTGGATCGAATCGTCGCGTCGTTGATCGAGGTATCGCTGGATGGATATTGATGGATGAAAAAAAAGGTTGGAGTCGGAGTAAAGAGTTTTTTTGATGGGTTTTTGGAAAATTGGGGAAGAGAACTTTTGGATTTTTTTTTGTGGTTTTTTTTTTTCTTGTGATGGAAAAAGGCAAAATTCTGGGAATTGGAGATGGGTTTTGGAAGATGGAAGAATGTGGATATGATTTTGACTATTTTTTGGATGGATGTTGGAATGTTGGAAAAGGAAAGAAAATTTTTGATTATTTGGGAACTTGTAGTTTTTGAGGGAATAGGAGTGCTTGAATTATTTTATAATTTTAATTAATAAACAAATATATATATATATATATATATATATATAATATTTAAAACATGATATAAATATAAACAATTAGCATTTCAGTTGCAAAATTCGAGCGATAACGTCGAGTTTCACTTGAATGATAATTAATAATGTAAAATTAACATTTCCAAGCTTTGATTTATTCATTTATTACGGAATTACATCAATACTAAATTACATCAATAATTCATCCAGTAGTACCTCGATTATTCGCGTATTTGGAATTCGTCTTCGCGAGGGTGGTCATAAAGTTATTTCGAAAAAAAATATAAAAATAAAAAATAAATGAAATAAATTCATACGTACACACGTATTGCTTAAGGTTAACAACGTTCGTCGTAATAATCTTGTAATAACTTACACATCGTATATTACACAATTAACCAAAACAATTTTTTTATACATTGAGCTATTTACAATTGTTTTTTTTTTTTTATAATTTTTTATTATCGTTCCATCGTTTCGCATTCTTAGATTTATTTAATATAATATAATGTGTCATTCTCAATATCTTCGTTATCTCATATTTACGATTTAATTATGAAGATTATTATTACTAATCACGAGATACGTGTTTCCGGGGTTTTTTCTTTTTTTTTTTTTTTTAATTCGTACTCGATGTCTTTCCTGTCTCTTTGAGCCCTAGAATCCTGATAATCCTTTAAAAATATCACTCGACGAATGTGACGCGTTTTCTTTTGCGTGTGTGTGTGTGTGTGTGTGTATTTTTTTTTTTTCAATTTTTATTAATTTTTTTTTCTTTCATTTTCAACATTTGTAATTTTTGATTTTGACGATTTTTCGCTGCTTTTTTTTTTTACGTTACTTTTCGGTCCTCTCGTCCTCTCGTCCGATTTCCGAACGTTCGATACGATAAATACATTAAACGTAAGCGATAATACTTTCAAATTGTTCTCACGTGCGCTCGTCAAACGATAGATTTTCGATTTTATTTTTTTTTTTTTTGTTTTCGTTTTCAAATATTCTTGTTTATCGTCGTTCGTAATCGCGTCATGAAACGAGATCGAACACCTTTGAACCCTTTTGTCTTCTTTTTTAAAATTATTTATTTATTCAATTTTCTTTTTTTTTTTTTTTTTTTCGTTCACGACTCGATTCGTTTTTCGATAGCCGTTTTCGTGATCGTTACGGATATGCCTAGATCTTTTGAGCGCTTTGGACACCTGGACAATATTTCTTTTCTTTGCTTTTTTTTTGCAATCCGATGTTTTTTGTTATTTCGATGATTTTTTTAATCATGAATTTTTTTGTGCCATGATTTTTTTTTTTTTGGCTATGATTCTGTTTTTTCCATGAATTTATTTTTGGGCAATGATTTTTTCCCCTTGGTTTTTTTTTGTCGTGGAAGTTCCGGAGGTTTCGTTTTTTAAAAATTTTTTTTTTCGTTTTCTGGACATCGTTGAGTCTCCCTATAGGCCGGTCATCAAAACTCGCTTTCAGAGCTGTCAGTGGATTTTTCTTTTGAAATATTGTTTCTTTTTTTTGTTTTTTTATACGAAAAAATGATTTTTCTTTTCTTTTCGAAAAAGTGATTCTTCTTTTTTTCGAAATTTTTTTTCGTCTTTAATATATATATAGCGCGTTTAGAGAAAAAAAATGGTACAAAGAAGTTGCAAGACTGGGGCTCGACGACTTAATCGGCGTTTGCAATGCAATCCACTTAATTATTCACTCGTTTATATTAACACACATCTATATATATATATTTATATATAAATATATAAATATATATTTATCTATTTATTTATTTATTTATTTATTTATTTATATATATATATGTGTGCGTGCGTAATATTCAAAACAAGCAGTGTGTGAGGGGCACAAAAATCGCACATCGGTTTCCCAATTACGAAACATTGTATAAGAAGATGATGCAAATTTATTCCATTTTTTTGCGGGGCGATTGGAAGATATGCGCATATAAATTAATTTATTAATAGATGGCTGACACCACCAAGAGCATTATACAGGGACTGATGATGTAAAGAAAAAAAAAAAAGAAAAAAAAAAACGAGATTACTTTTGGTTTCCAGCATTCCGATCCTAATAAATCACCAAAAATCTTTCGTATCTCAGTTTTCGTTTTTTTTTATTTTTTAATAAATATAAAATCGTAAAGGTTGAATCGTATATTTTTCAAATGCAAAAAAAAGATCGATGTATTTATAAGAATTTAAAAAAAAACATACCAACAAATATTACTTTTAATTTCCAAATAAATTACCAAACATCTTTCGTATCTCAGTTTTCGTTTTTTTATTTTATAATAAATATAAAATCATAAAGATTGAATTGTATATTTATAAAATACAAAAAAATCGATCGATATATATATAATAATAATAATAATAACAATAATAATAAAAATTTCTTTTTCGTGTAACGGTAGCTCGAAATCAAATGTTTCAAAATTGAAATAAATTTGGAAAATTCTCTCGAATCGTGAGTTCATCCAAAAATTTTTTTTTTTACGATTTCCGGTTCGTTTGGGTTTCCCTAACCCAAACCGAATTCGTGGATTTCGGGAAATTCGGAGTTTGTTTGGGTTTGCGGTTCGAGAGGCGAAACCGCTTTCCTAAAATTGATATTCCAATTCCTGTAACTTTACTCCGTTATCGATATTAACAAACACAAATCCGAGCACGGGCACAAAAGCACGATCGCGTTAAGCCCGAATTCCCGTCGAGTTGAATCCGAAATATCGCACCGGTGACGCGTTTGAATCAAATCGCTCGCTTGTAAATCGGGTTGTCATGACTACCGCACACGAGAGTCGTGCGCGAGCACGTGCGGCTAAATTTGCCCCCCCCCCCCCCTCAACTCGCCCCTCTTTCCCTAAATGCATAGGTGCTGTTAACCAACGCATTATACTCCCCAACATGACCACTCGTTTTCCCACATTACGTATAATCGAACTCCACGAGCCTCCGTTTACGTATACAGGGTGGACTGTTTCGTTGGCTTGATTTTGTCAAGTAATTAAACCCAAACAGCCAAAATGGAGTTTTTAAATGCTTTAATAATTCAAACGAATGAGTGTTGACCCAAACATCGTAAAGGATGTAACCCAAACAAAGGAAATAGAGAACTATAGTATTCTCATAAATCGAAACGAACAAACAAACCCAAACAAAAAGGGAAATTCTAATAGTATAATAAATGAAAACAAACTTATATAAAATAGAGAATTTTAATATTCTAATGAATTCAAATAAACAAAAATAAAATAGAGAATTTTAATATTCTAATGAACCCAAACAAACCCAAACGAAATAGAGAATTTTAATATTCTAATAAATCGAAACAAACCCAAACAAAATTAACTTTTGGAATACTCTAGTAACCCAAACAGACCCAAACAAAATGAAGAATAAAAATACTCTGATAACCCAAACAAATCCAAAAAATATAAAATAGAGAATTACAATATTCCAATAAACCCAAAACAAACCCAAACAAAATCGAGAATAAAAATACTCCAATAACCGAAACGCGCCGAAACACACCTAAACAAACCCAAACAAACTAATCCCTCTAAACACTCCCTTTTTTTTTAAACTTCATTTAAACTTAATTTCGATAAAAACGAAAAAATCGCAAGGAAAAGTACAAAAAAGAGAGACACGAATTAAAATTAAACTCGCTCGATTTAAAAACTCCATTTCAAGATTTGCCTTTTGCACAATAAAAAAAAAAAAAAACAAAAACAAAAACAAAATGTGTCACCTTAAAACATCGAGACAAAAATCGTCGGTATAATTCCAGGATTATTAATAATCATCATCCATAAATTCAGTATTACGATTTACGAAACCCTGAGACATCGATTTTGCTCGAAAAACCCCATAGACGTAAAACCGGAAACGGGCACTGGTCCACTCGGTTATCGCACCAGTTGCGACATTTTCTGCTTATTAATCGTAATACTCGCGTCACGGACGAGTTGCGAGTTCTAATTCGTCATACCCCCCCCCCCCCCCCCTCTTCCCCTTCCTCTCTTGGCCTTTTCTCCCTTTCCACCTTTTTCCTCCTCCCGTTTGGTAACTTCCGGTTTCGGGTCCGTTCACCGGTGTTCCGTCATCGAATACTCGACGCAAAAGTGGCCGTACCGGGAAACGAGGTTCTCGCTAACGTTATACCTCGATAGTAATTATCGCATTGCCCCGTCCTCGTTTTCACTCGCCGCTCCAATTTTCCCTCTCTCTCTCTTTCTTTCTTTCTCTCTCTCTCTCTGCTCATTGACCATCGGGCTCAAGTTAATTGTCTCGGAGCTAAAGCTTCACCCTTCGTTAGCACATACTTCACTACTCGATGCTCCGCGTACACTTCCAACGAAAACTTCGAAAATCCTTGTTACGTTTGGAGGTGCAGCATCGATTTTACAAATTTTACCAAAAAATTTTACGAATTTTATAAACAATTTTTATGAATTTTACAAACAATTTTTACGAATTTTACATACAAGTTTTGTGAATTTTACAAACAATTTTTATGAATTTTATAAACAAATTTTATGAATTTTACGAATTTTATAAACAAATTTAACGATTTTTATGAATTTTACGAACGATTTTACGAAGTACACGAATTTTAAGAATTTTACAAACTAATTTTACGAACGATTCTACGAATTTGATGAATTTTACAAATTTTACTCGGCAAAAACGTCGATTTTATTAATCACGATTCCGTTCATATTGATTATCGGTTTTCGTGATTCCAGGCTTTTATCGTTATCATCGGTTTCCCGGGGACGTTTTGTTTCGAGGTCCGTCGAATAAAAAAAAAAAACCTATTTATATTTCCATAAAAAAATCAGCCACACATTTCAATAAAAAAATAAAACACACATTTTTATATATTCGTTCATCCATGTATTTATTATTCCGCAAAATCGACAAAAAATTAATTACATACCGTAAAAAAAAAAAAAAAAATACTCAAACAATGTTTCACGTAACAACAAAAAACCAATTCTTCAAAAAAAAAAAAAAAATAAATATTAATAAATATTCAATATCGTTAAAAAACGATGAAAAATCGAAGAACAATCATTATACATAAATTTTTCAAAAATGACATTACTCTCGAATAAATGAAACGATTATGAATTCTCTGTACTTTCGAACATCAAGATCGAGCCATCTGGTATTCCAAGTCCGACAGCTGACCAACGATACTCGTTTGCTTCCATAAACGGAGGCCAGTTATTCCTTTCCACGTATCGTTCGAGTTCGTTTTCCCTCGGGGTTGATGCAGCCATGGCTTTTCTCTTTCGCACGGTCGATCACTACCAGGCTCTCCCAGGTTGGTAAAACCGGACTCTTCGGATACCGGAAGTTACCATCCTCTCGGTTAACATCCCCAGTGTACCTAGGTGTCGCGATATAACAACGTCACTGAGCAGTATCTCTGTCACGCCTGGCTTAACGTCGACTGTGGTGTCCGATCACGCATCGCTTAACACAATCTCTCAGCCACTGGAGTCTGGGATAGAGAGAGAGAGAAAGAGAGAGAGAGAGAGGGGGGGGGAGAGAAAGAGGGAGAGAGAGAGAGAGAGAGAGGTGGAAAGAGGGAGGAGAAGAGGGAAGCAGCGACACTCGAGTGTACAGTACATAGATTACTGAATGATACCGGGCCAAAACGTGAGTGAGCAGCGAAAAGCCCCATTGACTATGTAATGGACGTGCGTAACCATGCTCCGGGGATTGTACGATATTTGTGTACGGAGTTTTAAATTTTTAAATACCACTCTCGTTCTGGTTCCAGTGGATCTGTCTGTCCGTTTGTCTGCCTGTCTCGTTCTTTCCTTCTCTTTGTCGCTTTCTCGCTTTTTCTGTGACTAACTTTTTCTTTTTTTTCTCTCTTGCTCCTTCTCTCTCTCTCTCTCTCTATTTCTCTCTTTGTGTAGTTCTTTCCCTCTTTCTTTTTTTTCTGTTGAAACAACAGAAAAATAAAAGTTTAAAGTTGAAGACTTAGTTCGGTAAGTAGGTTGGAAAGTTTGATTTTTCATTTCGAAGTGTTTGTTTGGGTTTGTTTGGGTTTATATTTTTGGAAAGTATTTTGGAATGTTTGGTTTTTCATTTCGAAGAGTTTGTTTGGGTTTGTTTGGGTTTGTATTTTTGGAAAGTATTTTGGAATGTTTGGTTTTTCATTTCGAAGAGTTTGTTTGGGTTTATATTTTTGGAAAGTATCTTGAAAAAATTGATTTTTCATTTCGAAGATATTTGAATATTTTTGGAGAGTAGGTATTTTGAAAAAATTGATTTTTCATTTAGAAGAGTTTTGAATTTTTGTTGGTTTTACATTTTTGGAAAGTACTCAGAAGAGTATGATTTTCCATTTCGCAAATATTTCTGTTCGTTTTGATTAATATTATTGAAACATAAACCAAATTTGAAAAATCTGATTTTTCAATGTGAAAATTTTCGATCCGAAAAAAAAAGAAATTTAAAATTGATACACGAGAAACCACATGTTCGAGTCGTTGATAACGAAAAGTGAGCAGTGCTTGTCAGCATGCGAGAAGATTGGCACACGTCAATTCCACTTTCGTACAGGGTATCCGTATCAACGGGATCAATTCACCGCCCATAATTGCTTTTTGGGTATACATCGCCCTCATACGACATTCAATGCTCAGTGGTAACGAAGGATACTCTGATCAAACTGCGTCACCTCTCCTCTTCCCCCCTCCCCTTTTCACCCTCCCCTCTGCCCTTTTCACCCTTCCGCTGTTTCTCTGTACTCTCTACGTAGTTATCGATGTTTATGGGATCAATTACATGGACGAGTTTCAGTATGACGGAACGTACGAGTGCAAATTGTGGGAACGACGAAATAGGAGGGATGAGGAGGAGGAGGAGAAGGAGGGGGAGTAAATAAATCGGGGAGGAAAATAATATTTCGATATTCGCGAAGGTTGATCAAGTTTTCATCGTACTAATCAAAATACCTGATAACGTTTTTATGGCGATGACTGGAACATCGTGAAATCGTTATTGATCGTTAAAATCACGTACAGGGTGTTTCAATGATTATTAGAACTTTTTAGTAGTTAGTTTTTTTTGTTATTTTTTTATTTATTTTTTTTTTCATTTATTTTTAGATCGATCGTAAGCGATTTTTTTGGTTGCTAAAAAATCGCAAACGATCGATGTGGAAATGAATTGAAAACAAACCCAAACGTAAGCGATTTTTTTGCTCGCTAAAAAATCGCAAACTATCGATGGGGAAATGAATTGAAAACAAACCCAAACGTAAGCGATTTTTTTGCTCGCTAAAAAATCGCAAACGATCGATGTGGAAATGAATTGAAAACAAACCCAAACACAAGCGATTTTTTTGGTCGCTAAAAAAAGTGGTTAGGATCGATTTGGAAATGAAAGAGGTTAGAGAGAATATACGTGCTATGGGTTGCTTACGGAATACACGGAACGGCCTAGCGATGTGAACGTATCGAGAAGTTGGGTTGGAAACGTCCAACAACGTTCATCAATCGTTCTTAGGTGACGGTCGATTAAGGTGGAAGGAGAAACGCGTTGTATAGTCCGAGTCATACCTACAAACTCGTTCTTTCAGTCAGTGTAGTCACGATCGTCGACTGCGAGACTCGTAATTCTTCAAACTAGAAATAATAATAATAATTAATAAATATAAATAATAAATAATATATATTTATTTATATAATATATAAATATAAATAACATGTGTATATATATATATATATATATATAAATATAAATGTAAATAATTAAATAACAATAATTAACGATTTTTTTATCAATTCGTGTTTTGATCGTTTTTTTTTAAATAATTTTTGCGCAGATGAGTCTTTTGGAGGATGAAAAGTCGATCGAACAACCAGGCCTTCGATGAAGACAACGAAAAAGAGGAGTGAAAAAAAAAGATTTTTAAAAAATCTGATACGAAAAAAGACGGAAAGAAAATTATTATTATTTTTTTTTTTGTGGAAATCATGCCGAGCTGTGCAACGTAATAGTGACGAGATGGTGACCATCGACGAATCGAAATATCCTAACACTCGCCCGAAATGACGAAAATCAAGTGATAAACAAAGAAACGAAAAATACGTGATCGAAAAGTCATTTTTTGTGTGCAGTGAGCAGATGTATAGTTCTACGTATGTATCAACGAACAGCTGATACGCAGTCACGTGAAAAATTGATTTAACCTCGAAAATTTTCAAACCCATTTTTCTCCATGAACTTTTAAATTTTTTGGGATAAATCGAGAATCAGGCTTTTCGTAATAATCGATAGAAGAGATCGACGATTTTTTTTTCGCTTTGAAAACGATCGATTTTTGAGAAAGTTACTTTTGAAAATTTCAGTTTTTTTCTTTTTCGCATTTGGATCGCGCTCGATGCAATTTTTTCGTTCAACTTTCTTTTCCGGTTCAGTGGTTGAGAAAATTAAGTTTGGGTTTGTTTGGGTTTCAGGGTTATCGAATAATTCAATCGAAATGACAGTACGCGATCGATTTCGAAAAAGTTGGCTCTTCGCCGGAATAATCGTCGTAGCATCGATTTACGTGTTGTATACGATTTTTTGTGACGTCGGACTCGACACGTGGCGTTCGCAAAGATTCAATATTTTTGTCAATCGGAAAAACGAAACGGCGTTTTTGAAACGAGACGCGAAAAAAATACTATTTTGGAACACGATGTTTGGAAATCCAACTTTTTACTTTGGTAATGGTGATTTCTTTCGGAACTGCCCGGAAAAAGGGCGTAACTGCTTCGCCACTTACGAACGATCCTACGCGAATGTTGAAGATTTTGACGCCATTTTGTTTCACGGAAACGAAATTGATACGAGCGATTTACCGAGCGTCAGGAGTGAACAACAATATTACGTTTTTGCAAATCTCGAAAGCCCCCAAAATCGACCAATCCAGCAACCAATCTTGGAAAATCATTTCTTCAATCTGACCATGACCTATCGACTCGACAGCGATATCGTTTGGCCCTACAAAGCTGTTTCACGTATCAAAGATGGCACCTTCGTCGCACCTAGCCTTCGCACCGTTTGGGATGAAAACGATCAAGACCCAATAGGTATATTCTTACGAGTCACTTTTTTTTTTTTTTTCGTAATTTTCACGATTTTTTTTCAACTCGGTGCGAACGATTCCTCGTTAAATACAGGATTTAATATTCAGTTCTGAACTCGTCGAATCTGCAATTTTGAGCCTTTGACTTTTGGTTTAGAAAACATTTGTTTTTTCCATTTTATATTTTAAAAATTCTATTTTTAATTTAATTTATTTTATTTTCTTTTATTTTGTTTTATTTTTCATTTATTTTGCAAACGTTTATTTGCCCATAGTTAAAATTAATGAAAATACAATTTTTAACCCAAACAAACCCAAACAATGGATTTATGTTTTTGTATCATGTTGCGATTAATCAATAAAAATAAAAATATGAGTAAATAATGAATTTTAATAACAATCGTAATAAAACTTGTCAATTTTTAATTTCCGGGATGTTTGAAAATGGTAAAAAATTAATAATTTGTAATAATTATAATAATAAAAAATTTTTTTTTGATAACCATAATTTTTAGTAATTAAAAATAAGAAAAATAATGAAAAAAAATGTGTGCTCCGAGAGTTGTGGAGGACTTTTTAGTTTCATGGTAAATAATCGATTGGCAGGTTCGAACGATACGAGGGCGACGACGTCGAGCCGCACCTGGGACGAACATGCGATGATAAGAACAACGATGAAAAAGACAAAAATGGCGGCCTGGTTCGTGAGCAATTGCGTATCAAAGAGTAAACGTAAATTGTACGCTATCGAATTAGCGCGACACATTGACCTCGATATTTTTGGACTTTGCGGCTCGTCTATAGGGTGTCCACCAAATCGTAATTGTTTCGGTGAATTCGTCGAGCCACGATACTATTTTTATCTCTCTTTCGAGAACAGTATGTGCCAGGACTACGTCACGGAGAAGTTCTACAAGGTCTTGGAGTAAGATTGCCTCATCGACACTTTTTAACCTCTATTTAAATGGCCATTTTATTTTTTCGGGCCAAATCAATTTTGAATTTCCCAGAAAACGTATAATTGAACACGATTTCGTAACGTCAACTGTGGAATCATAAAAATGACTTTAAAAATCATTTGACAGCTGCACAATCAATTTTTAATCGAAAAATCTCTTTTATTTATTAATTTTCGTGAAATCATTTCATTAATATAATTTGTAATTAAATTACATTAATTAATTACATTTATTGAATTTATTAATATTAATTATTATTAATCATTTTAATAAATTACATTAATTTTTATTAAATGATTTTTTTGGGTCTTTTCTTCTTGAAAGAATTGTTGTCGGTTTGTTTGGGTTACATAATAAACTATAATTAACTATAATAATAAACTATTAATCAACTTCGGTAATGAAATTAAATAATAACCCAAACAAACCCAAACAAACTGAGAAGTTAGCCCAACTTTTGTTTGGGTTATTATTTAATAAAAAAATTAATGAATATTTCATTATTATTAAATTGTTATTTAATTCGAATAATGTAATGAAAATTCAATGATCATTTCATTAGAATTTCATTTATCTTATTTCAATTATTCAATTTAATTGGATAAACAGAAATATTTAAATTATAATTCAATCATTATTTAATACCAGATCGCCAATAATCGACGAACTTTCCAATTGTTTAAACTTAAAAACTAAAAGACGAAAAGAAAGACAACGAAGGCCAAACGCTAAATCGATCGTTCGGTGGTTTCGTGTGTGACGAAAGTACAGGCGAGTATGCAAACAAATCGCTACTCGCCGTTCCCACCGCCCGTGATAAATTTTCGCGATCCCTGCCGGGAAGTTGCGGATGCAAGAGTTTTGTCAGGATCGTCGAGAGCCTATTTGTTATCTGCAGGGAGAAATAGACGCGAGGCTTTTGGCGAGGGGAAGGGAAAGTCCGGAAAAAAATAATAAATTCGGAAGCAAGAAAAATAAATAATAAAAATAATAAATAATAAGCAAAAAAGTAAAGAAAAATAAATATATTTATGATAATTTAGCAGAAGAATTTCCACATTTTTTTAATATGTGTAAAACATGTGTTGCAAAAATTAATTATGAATGAAATTAATTAATTAATTAATTTTTCATCGTTTTATGTTTGGGTTAATTAATTTATACTGAATTAAAAGTTTACTATTTTAGTTAATTATAGTTCGTTACATAACCCAAACGAACCCAAACCAATTATCTAAACAAAAAAATACCTAAAAAATCCTTTTATGAAAATTGATGAAATTTTAATGAAAAAAAAAAGTTTTTTCTATTAAAACTTGATCGTCCAGATATCAAATGAGGTTTGAAGCTCAAACCCAAACAAAATCAAAACCCAAACGAAAAAAATCGGCACGAATGGAAAATGGTTTTTTTTTTGTTCTCCAGATACAACGTGGTACCCATTGTATACGGTGGTGCTAATTACAGTTTGTTCGCACCGCCGAAATCATACATAAACGCTTTGGACTTCGAGAGCCCGAAGGAGTTGGCGAATTACCTAAAGAGTTTGATCGCCGAGCCTAGCGAGTACATGAAGTATTTCGAATGGAAGAAAACCTACGAGATCGTGAGTTCCAATCGGCGTACGATTTGCCAATTGTGCGAGTATCTCCATGAAAACAACGACACCAAATCGTACTCGCCATTGTCGGCTTGGTATTTTGAGGGCAAGTGTCCATGGCAACAGAAGCTTACAAACTTATCCTACCTGACGAAAAAAGATATTAAAAATTAAATTTTCCAAAGATATTAAAATTTAAATAAAAAAAAAAAATTAAATATTCATTAAAAAAAAATATAAAAAATGATATTTAAAAAAATATTTAAAATTCAATTTAAAATGATACAAAAAATTCACACCCACTGATTAATTTTTAAACGATATTATACGAAACAACAAAGCGCCGATCTTAATTATTTATAAACATTGTCTTATTTGTTTCGCAATTTTCTATGCAAATTCTTTTTATAAAAATGTAAAAAAAAATTCTACGAGAATGAAAAATGAAAAATACAATCTTTCGTATATTTTCATAATTTATATTAAATTTTTATATAAAATACAAAATAAATAATAAAATTATTCAAACATTATTATTGTTCAATGAAAGTTTGATATAAATAGTAATAACATTTTTATTATTTTATTATTTATTTTGTATTTTATTTAGAAATTAAACATATGTATATCAACATTTTTGTGCGATTCAGTATTTTATTTCGAATTTTATTCGTGCAATTTTCTATGAAATTGTTTCGATGATAAAAATATGTTGCAAGATCGATTACCATTTTTTAAATACGTGCACCGAATGATTCATGTACAATTGAGCGCCTGTTTATTTATAGCGTTTCAAGAATTTGCCGGATCGTAATTGTTGATCAATTATTCGATTTCGAATCGATCAACGTCGATCGAAATTGATCGTTCGATACTTAAGTGTAGATTTTTTATAAGTTTTCGAGATTCTACAGTTCCATCGCTTTCAACTATAATTCAGGACTGACGTTTATTATGACTCGATTATTGTTTTTAATCACGCTTTTTTAAAGCCATCAAAGGTGTCTGTTTTTTTTTTAACTAAACGCTTAACTGATTTTAAATTACGACGATTAACGTTGCTTGATAAAATTCAACAGACACTTTAAAAAAATAAAATAATTTTTTAAATGATTGAAAATAGTTCGAAGTGTCTCTCGAAAAGCAAGTACGAAAATTGAATAAATAAGACTGTTTCTAACGACTTTAGGATTTCCAAAAGGCTTAATTACTAACTTAATTAATTACTGTTTAATTATTAATAACTTAATTACTGATTAATCAATTACTCATGTAATTCATGAATTATTTAATTCATTAATTAATGAAAATTCATTACTTTTAGGCCCCCTTTTATTTTTTATTCGCAATATTTACTTTCGACGAGCAGAAAGTTCCTTAAAATTTGTATTTACCCAGTTATTCTAGTCGTAAGAACGGGCTTGTCAAAATGATTCTTCCAAGTAGGCCTATTATAGTATAAATCCGAATAAAACTTCCAAATTGTGCGTTCGATATTTCGACTTTTGTTTTTTTTTATTTCTCGTCAGTGCGTGATAAGTTCCAATTTGTAGAGTTCGATGAACAAAGGAAACCAAAAAAAAAGAGAAAAAAAAATCGCTGATTTTAATTAATCGATAAACGAAGAAACCAAGAACTCGAAAATTAATAATTGTATAAAAAAAGATTCCCACTCCATTAATACACCAATCATTAACCTAAAAAAAAAAAATCACTGACATACATACATTGAATCAGCTGTTTTTCGTTCCTCCCGGGAATCCACGTATTTATGTTTTCCTAAAATGAAATGTAAAAAAAAAAGAAAAATCGAAATGCCAATAAAGAATTTATTGAAAAGGAAGTGTATTTGAATCTTGTCTCATCGATTCGTTCAACTGATAAATGACTTGATAAACGACTCAATAAATTATTCGACAAAGAAATTCGACAATTGGATAAATTAATGGATTCTTCAAGATATCCAGGCGATCGTGTCTTGTTTTTCAACCCTTCGTGTTCTACGAGGTTGGTGAAGCTGTCTCGGGTAAGCGAAACTTTCAGCTCCGAAATTTTGTCTGCGATACAGTTGCTTCTCTGGCGAGTGTCTCGAATATATGCCATGATATTGTGTTCTCCGAGTATCGTAAACGTTCCTGTAAACCTAAAAGAAGCTCGAACGAACGAACGTTCGTGGATGGCAAGAAAGCTGAGCGTGAAAATTTGGACACCCTGTAGATAAATCGCTAGGATGGTACTCGGGGGATCCGCGACGACCGGAAGTGTACTATATACACGTAGACAAAAGCGAGAAGAGCTTCGCGAGAGGACTGAGACGCCATTTTTCACGCGGCAAACATTAATCAAACGAGGAGTGCAAGCGCACTGCTCCCCCTCCCCCTCCTCCACCTCCTCCTCCCCTTCAACCTCTTGTGTCCACATTTATTCTCTTCTTCTCGTTCCTTTTCTTACTCCCCTTCGTACACGTGTACAAAGTCGGGCTTTGTCTTCTTTCCCTTTCATTTTTGTTGTTGTCGCTGTTGTTTCTAAAGGTGAGTAGCGCGTCTTTGCCAGCCGTTGCTGAGGAGCAACATCCAGGAGACGCGAGATCCAACGAGTACCGAGTTCTTCGAGAGCTTCGAAATCTTCAACGGTTTCTTTTTTTTTTTTTTCGGTTTGTTGGGGTTTGTTTCGATGACGCTGGTATTGGTGAAGTTTTGTTTGGGTTTGGCTGAATTGGGTGGTTCGGGGGTGTTGATATCGTGAGGATTTTGTTTTCGGTTGGTTTGGGTTTGGATTTGTTTCGTTTCGTTTGGGTTTGGAGTTGTTTCGTTTCGTTTGGGTTTGGGTTTGTTTCGTTTCGTTTGGGTTTGGGTTTGCTTGGTTTTGATTAAATGACATCAAGGTCGTTTGGGTTTTCACGGATTTACTTTGATACGATTGGGTTCGTTTGGGGTTCCTTCTCCTTCGTTTAGATTCTTTCGAGTCTGTTTTAATTAATCTCTCGGCTCGTTTGGGTTCGTTCAGATTTGGTCAGTTTTATCGAAATTTTGTTTGGTAAATGGTAATTCATCGGGGGATCTGATTCTCGATAATCGAGTGACACGAATAAGAACCTACCATTTTTCGCGCAGTCGAAAGACGAAGTCTCCTTGGATCGATGCGTTCGTTCTCCCTCCCTCTCTCTCTCTCTCTCTCTTTCTGTTTTCCTCAGTCGCCTGCCTTCATCTCTCCTTATCTTCTTGTTGCCCGTCGGGAGAAAAGTTTTGCGCAACCCTTGAGCCCGCATCATAGACCTTTGTGTCCCTTTAGTCTACCGGAAGGACGACGTTTTTCCCCCGATGATTAATAACGATACGAGAAACGTCGTTCAACGGTTTACAAAGACGGTGAACAACGAAAATAACGGAATTCGAAAGTTCGTTACGTCCGACGAAAATTTCGAGGACGTTGAAAAAGTGAAGATCGAACTCGACGGTGATTAAGAGCGATTACGAATTTTGCGCGTAATAATCACGCGACGGAATATTCCTTTTTGTTTGTTTTTACGAACGATCGAACAGTTTCGAGATTTTTCGTTTGTTAAGATAGCCGTACAAGGTAGGGTATACCTGATGGGTTTGATTGCACAATTACACCTGTCACGTAAGCTTGTTTAAGCGGTTTATTATTTGTTTGGTTTTGTTTGGATTTATTCGGGTTTGTTTGGGTTTGTTTGGGTTTTTGAAACAAATAAATTTTAAACGAAAATACCGTGAGTTTGTCTGGGTTTGTTCGAGTTTTTGAAACAAATAAATTTTAAACGAAAATACCGTGAGCTTGTTTGGGTTTGTTTGGGTTTATTCGGGTTTGTTTGGGTTTATTTGAGTTTTTTTTGGGTTTGTTTGGGTTTTTTTGGGTTTGTTTGGGTTTATTTGGGTTTGTTTGGGTTTTTGAAACAAATAAATTTTAAACGAAAATACCGTGAGTTTGTTTGGGTTTGTTCGGGTTTTTGAAACAAATAAATTTTAAACGAAAATACCACGAGAAGTGTTGTAACGACCTCCACACACGCTAAGTTTTGCCTGCAGATGCATTCAATCTGCACTGGAATACCAATGGACAAAAAATACCAAAATTCATATTTTTTTTCGGTTGACTGAACAGATCTGATCACCCGCCCAGTTATGCAACATACGCACTTCGGTTTATTTGTAAAATTGAACTGTACATGGCAAACCTGTCAGGTACACCCAACCCTGTATGGCTACCTTTATGAGATTGAAAAAATGATAAGTGTTCATTGCAAAGCCGGATATCACGCCGAAAAACCCCGTCAAAGCGTATTTCATTCCTATCGTACTTACAACTCCAAATTTCTCACTCGTACATCCACTCATACACGCGCATTACATATTAATATACTGATTATAGATGTATCGTGACCTTAATTAGGATTTTGAGGTACGTAAGGCGGCATGTAAGGTCCTGTTAGGATGTACTGTACCGCAACAACCATCAGCTGTGGTGCACTCCACCTTATTATGTACGCACTTCCTGCAACAACAAAAAAAAACAACGTATTTCACTTATTACTGAATCTGGAAAATGGAGAAACGAATTAAAGTCGAAAAGTTTTTCGTCAAGTTGGAGGAAAGGTTCGAAGCTCGATAAAAATATGATAAAAAGAAAAGTGGAAAATATCGTTGAAGAATAAACCACGGAGTACAGAAACGATCAACTTGGCAAGTGAATTTTTCCGGTCAAAAGTTCTGACCATTAATTCACGCGCGTCTGGAACTTTGACGTCGAATTATTCTAGCGATCCTGACGTTTGGACAGAACGTCGAGTATGAAATGTCAACGTGACCGGTGCAGAACCAAATGCGACAAGAGCATCGTTCCAGAATAATTTTCAACCGTCCCTTCAATCCCTGAACGAAAATTAACGAAAATCGTATTCTCGTTGCTATACAGTGGGACCTCGATTTTTTATCACTTCGTATTGATTTTATATCACAGCAATAATCCATTTTTCTTTTTCGTCCAATTTTCAACATATGCTTTTTTGGATCATTCATTTTTCTTCAATTTGCGGATTTTTGTTTTCCTTCAAGACGATTCGTGACTGAGTTATGAACTTTTAAAGAAAAATTACGTTTTTGACTTTGACGACTCGTAATGTGGCTACTATGGGAAGGAAAAAAAATTTATCAACGGTTATGGAAACTTCGAAGTATCTTCTATGAAATACTTTTAATTGTTTTTTTTAACAAAACCATTTTTCAGTACTTAAATTGGCATTGGAAAATGAAGAGGAAATTGAAAAATTAGTGAATGGAATGAAAATTCTTTGGTGGAAAATTGATTGTCAACTGTACTGCTGATTTTTCATTTCGTATGCCAGTAAATAATTCTTCGGTCATGAAACACGGGTCGTACCAATCGATACCTTTTTATCAACGGTGTATAAATTTGCAACTCGTTTATCACGAGGACAACGAAAACTGATTAAAAACAGTCTTTTGATGTGTGCCAGGTCAATCAGGGGAGAGAGTTTTTCTCATTTTTAAAAATTGTTCATTTTGCCTCTTCAGTGTATTTTCGGTGTGAAAAATATTTTTTGAGAAAAAACTTCTATGGAATATTTGATTTCCAATAATGAAATTGCATAATTCATGATTTATCGTCGATCATTTCTGGACCCAATTTTTTTGAGGTTTCAAAGTGTCTATTTTTATACGTCGATTAATATATTTCATGAAAATAAACGCTTGGGTTACAAATGTAATAAATATAAAAATTCATGAGCTTTTCAAAACTAAAAAAAAAAAAAAAAAGATTTCCAAATCGGAAAACCCGATGATGAATTACTTATATATCGGAAAGTTCGATCGGTGATGCGAGGTTTCGATAGTCATAAGCTAGCCGCAAAGTTCTCTCAGTGGAGATGTATTTGAAAAGGAGCACATATGGAAAACTATATCCCGACCATATTGTCGGGAAGTCCTTTTATATGAAAACAGGAAGCTCGGGAAAATTCGTTCTCATATTCCCAGCGAGGAATAAAAATGGAGAATGAAAGAGAGAGGAAAAGTCCGGTACGTCATGAAGCCCAGCTGTGCCATGCATCACATTGCCGTTTCTTCTGCGTCCACAATTTCCATGCGAGTATCAGTTCACAGGGTGTACCGGAAGTCACGACTTTTTCGACGAGTCTCGTTTAGGAAATGAAAAAAAAAAGAGAGATCGTTTGTTTCGTACTCGAAAGATGTTTCTGAGTGTAATAAATAATATAATAATAAACTGACACTTGCAAATTAATTAATTTGTAAATTATTTTTTATTACGAAATTATTTAATAACTAAATGCGATTTGCGAATTAATTAATTGATTTTTCATTATTACACAAGAATTCTTTCAAATGAACGAATAAAATTCATTAATTATATAAAAATTAATTCATTATTTTACATTATGTATATTATAATCAATCATATATTATATATTATTTATTTTCCGAATTAGATATTTATTAAATACTATATTTAATTAATAAAATACTATATTTAATAAATGCTATATTTAATTAATATCTAATTAAGGGTGCTCCGGAGAGCAAAATGGAAGAGAACTTTTCTTCTCAAAATCTCGAGACCGATTTTGCACCCTGGAATTTGAGGTTCGACTTATCGGACACCCGGTAAACAACGTACGCTTTTCCCGAAGCTTGGAAATAGAACGCGGATCGCGAAGCGGAAGAAAGAAAGAATGATGGCAAGGGTGAAAGGGGGGAAGTGAGAGAGGGTGATATAAGCCATCAGCATGGGGATGGCAATTTGCTTGACGGCCGAACAATCGAACAACCTGATGCTCGTCCGCCCTTGATAGAGCGCGAAAAGGCTTTACCCGTCACTCAACTTTTCCTTCTTTCATTTACATATATATATTTATATATATATATTTATCTCATGCATCATTTTATCGCAATTTATCTTTATTCTTTATTACCTCTTTAACTTCACATTTTTAAATTCCTGTTATCTCGAACGTTATAGAATTTTCTCAAAAATACGAAAAATCTATATTCGATGATCCAATTACTCGCGAGGGGCAATTTGTTTTTTTTTTTCAAACGTACTTAAGTGTTTTTTCATCGAATAGATTTTCCCTTCAATACATCGATTTGAATAATAATTAAATTTAATATTCAATCAGCTTGAAATTGGAATTTTATCGATCGACGATAAAACGAGTATAAAAAATCGGAAAAAATTTCTATAAGATCCTACAGTATTCTTATCATCGAATTTTAAAAAAGGAATTTTTTTTACAACGTTTTCAAAATTAATTTCTTCCCTTTCCATTTTTTTAAATGATTGAAAAATGTTATTCAATACAAATAAATATTAAAACAATTGTTCAATCTCCGTACGTATTTTTTCCAAATTAAAATTCAATTTTTCAGTCAATCGAACTAGTTTAACCCATAAACCGAAAAGTATTTTTTAAATCTTTTTTATTTTCCAGTTTTCCCTTTGCTCGCTATATTTCCTCGAGTTCTTTTATTTCTAAATATTCGTTATTTTCATTTACATCTCGTGTGTCGGATTTTTAGTCGAAGCGATGATTCGTCGAGTGTGTCGAGGCTACTGAAAGCCTTCTTTTCGTCGCCTCTTTTCGTTGGAGAGCTGGTGAAAAGCCGCACGCGACGATGCACGCGCCACCGGAGTATAAAGAATTTTTTTTTTTTACATCTTTTCCATCCCTACCACACGAGCCCCATCCAGAGTCCAGAAAACCTTTTTCGACGAGTGTCGAGCCAATTTTAATCCCCCCAGCATCATCATCATCGTCATTCCTCCCTCCTCCCCCCCTCTCCGCCTTCTGCTTTTTGCCACGTGCGATAAGTTCAAGATTCTTTTTCTTCTGCCATTTATTTCGGTCGAGAAAAGCCACGACGTGACACTCGATAACGCTCGAGATGTGAATTCATTGGGCGTAGAAAACTGGCGAATTAATTCCGTCTAGAGGGAGGAGGTTATGAATTTTTTTCAGAGGCTCATAGGCTCGTTTAACATGCTTGCGAAAACTCGTTGAATTCGCAACGTCGTTCAATCCTTTTTTTTATAATTATTTTTTAAATTTATATATTTTTTTCTTTTACGTTTTATTTATTTTTTGTTTTTTTTTTTTTGTTTTTTGTTTTTCTATACTTTTAGGCCTCGACGTAATAATTTCTCGAGTGCACTTGATGATTTACGTAATTACGTATTCGCTGAAGTCGAGTGTGGCTCAAGGTGGCGGAAGACGAGAAAATTCGTTGCTTGTTTCATACGAGTCTGCAAGTTTCTTTTTTTAATCCTTTTTTTTTTTTTTTTTTTTTTTTTTTTTTTTTTTTTTTTTTTTTTTTTTTTTTTTTTGTTTT
>JAPYZI010002129.1:0-25783 GCA_030523105.1 Ophioninae sp. A BG-2022a | reverse complement strand
TCGATTTTTGGCAGAATTTCAAAGTTGGACCATCGATTTTCGCAAATTTTTCCATACATACCCCTTTGCCTCTTTTTTTGCGATTTTTCGAGTGGACTTCCCGAGAAAACTATAAAAGGTATCGATATAAATCCAACGCCATTATTTAAGTTAGGCAAAAACCTTTTCCAAACTCCCCCATTGAACCTCCATAGCACACGAGAAGCTCACTCTGCGACCTTTTGAAATTTCGTGATTTTCAAGATTCTGGAAAAGTGGCCGCGGGAAGCCGAAAAAATTTTTTTTCCCATTTTAAGCTCTTAAAAGGGTCTATTTGATCGGAAATTTTCTGCTGATTACGAATATGCCCGAGTTTTTGTCGAAAGTACAAAATTAGACTGGGAAAATGCAAAAAAACTTGTCTAGAATATTTTTTTGGACATTTTTCCCTGGTGCAGCTTACGGTAACTATCCTCTGTATGTTCCTCCTAAAGCAAGTGTCCCGCATACACACGATAAATTTCACTCCAAGCGGTTGAACAGTATGTGAGAAATTGGATTTAAAAATTTCGATGTGGCTAGGAACGCATTCGTAATTTCCTTAATAGTTACCGATGCTTTTTGTTCCTCGTTCGGCTTGATACATCTGACGAAGAAAGGATTGCAGCTTCCAAGAGTTTTCATGAGGCGATCGAGCGAGCCCCGAAATTCCGAGGACAAAGTTGGAGATCTCTTCTTTCCCTCTGTACCGATCGCTAAAAGATCCTCCGTGAATATCGACTTGAGGAAATCGTTGGACGACGTTGTTATCAGTTGCCGAAGATCCGCGGAAAAAGTGTCCCGATTCTTATCCAAAAAGCCACGAACTTCGTAGTTAACGCTCCCGGCAAAGTGTTTGATACCGAAAGCTTTCACCAGGTCAGATCTGGGCTTTTCGTAGTTCGGGTGATTATGGTGCATCTGATTGATCTTGGCAAGCATAGTTTCGTCCGTTCCCTAAAATTAGGTTTTTGTTTCATTTTTAAATGACCCAATTACCCAATTGGGTATTTTACACTTGTGAGGGTTTTGTTTGGGTTTTCTTGGGTTTGTTTATGTTTCCGTGAGTTTGTTTGGGTTTGCTCAGATTTATTTACGTTTTTTTTTGGTTTGTTTACTTATATTTTGATTTATTTACGTTGAGTTTTATTGATTCGCGTTTGTTTGGGTTTGCTCGGGTTTATTTATGTTTATTTTGATTTGTTTGGGTTTGTATGAATCACTTCGAGTCTGTTTACGTTTTTTTTACGTTTATTGATCGTTGTTTAGGTTTGTTTACATATGTTTTTATTTATTTACTTTTGTTTGGGTCTTATATTTTGATTTATTTACGTTTGTTTGGGTTCGTTTGGGTTTCCTTAAATTTATTTATGTTTATTTTGATTTGTTTGGGTTTATTTGGGTTTCTTTCAGTTTATTCAGGTTTGTTTGGGTTTGCTTACGTGCGCTTACGTTTATTGACGGGTGTGTTTGGGTTAGCTCGGTACGGCAGAAACTCATTGAAACAAATAACTTTCAAAATTCGATATTTCGAAAACTATAGCTTACCACCCGAAATCCGTTAATCGCTTTCCTCAGAATATCGAACAAATGGTTCGTAAAAAATGCCAGCTCGATAGAAGAAGAGTACTTCGTATCTTTATTGAAAGCCACACTTTGAAACCCCTGCGATTTAATCGTTACGTAAGTTAGGTCCTCACCTTCGGAAATTTGCTCTCTTCGTCAATTAGTGCCATCAGATTAACCGGTTTAACCCCGAGGAGATCAAGAACCGCCTGATTATCGACGAAGTCGATGCGCTTCCAATCGATACCCTCGGATTCGTAAGTCTCCTGTTCCATCTTGAATATATGCTTTACGAAAAATTGCTGCAAATGCTCGTTCGCGTAATTGATGCACAATTGCTCGAAGCTGTTCGTCTGAAAATTCTCGAAGCCGAATATATCGAGGACACCGATCCGAGTCTCATTTTTCAACCCTCGGGAATTAAATATCGTTCGGTTTATCCTCTCGACTATCATTATGAAGAGACCACCGTAAATCGCCTTTACGAACGCGTCCCTCGCCTCGAACGCCTGATCCTTCGACAAGTTTCTCACCTTTTTCGATCGACGAGAAAAATACGACGATAAATAATTAAGCACGCGACCATTTTTTCTCGAAAAATCTGACCATTTTTTTTTCACTATGACCCAAATGTAATAACGAAACTCAAAACCAAAATTTCTTTTCACACAATACAACGAAATCGTAAAAAAAAAGTAAATGAATTTTCATCGATTCAATTCCAAGAATTCAATTCCATCGATAGAAAATTTAATAATTTTTTACAAATAATGTCTTTTTTTTTTAATGTATTGACGATGAGGTTGTTTAATAAAAATCTTATTTTTTCTTTGTATCGTAAAGTTTTTGAATATTCAATATTATTTATTAATAATAATGATAGTTAGTGAATAAGATATTAATAATACGATAGAATAGTTATGATGATTTGTTATTGATTCATTAATATTATTATTTGATATTTATTATTATAATTATCATTATTATTGTTATTATTCTTAAATAATAATATTACGAATAGAAATAATATTGAATAATAGAAATGATGATAAGTTTGATAATATTACCTGACGATTAATTAATGGAAAACTTATCCGAGATACGAAATAAATTGCTTTTGCACACGTACCACACGATCTCCTTGCGCAAATATCGTCTTTCTCGTGAGAGCTTCTTTGAGTGCCCGCATTTCGACCCCCAAAAGCTCCGAAATCGCTTTCGCGTGGACTTCCTCCAATAGCTCACACGCGTCCATGTTGGCTATCAAAAATCCCCAAAAAAAGCGAATTTAAAAAAATCGTTCATATTTGTCAATAAATCCAGGAAAAATAACAAGTTTGTCTGTAAAAATAATTTTTAATAAGATTTTATTTAATGGATATTCTCGACTCACAAAGAACGACCGGTCGATAATTCAAATTTCCAACGTGAAGAATCGCTGCCAGGAGTTTCATGATGCTCCAAAAATCGTCTTCGCTGAAATTCAGGACTTTCATCGCAGCCCTAACGTCCGCGAATTCCTTGACGTCGTTTCTCCTTTTGCACTCCCCGTTCTACGAGTCACAGACAATTTTTCAATTCCGGCGCTGAACTTTTTCGAGCAAATGAAAATATATTTGAAAAAAGGCTTTTCCCAATTTCATTTCTTTTTTTTTCAAAATGGTTTATTATATTTCCAGTTGATTGAAATAAAATTCTTTTGATTAAAAAATATATTATTTTTTACATTTATTTTCACATAAAATTTGTAACTTTTTTTGTTCATTAATAAAGAACTTTTTTTAAAACAATAATTTATTTTTATTAGATAAATAAATGTGTTTGATAGATCGGAAATTTAATGGATAATAAATGAATCGATTAAACACTCCAATATTTCTTTTAATAAAAAATAAGATTTACAATAATTAATTTTTTAAACGGTAAACTTTTTTAAATTAACAATTTTGCTAAATGATAAATAATTCGTTCACCCCGTTTAAATAGCTGTATTTTGCATCCGAATCCAACGACAATTTCTTCCTCTCGTTCTTCGAAAGACCGAAGAGCATCGAGTAAAAAATATGATAGTTTCTCTCGTCCTTCGATTGGGAGACCAAGCGGCACTTTTCCAAAAGATACTGCTCGATTTTCGCACCCTCGATCTGACCGTTTTTATTGAAGATCACGTCGATGTATTTACCGAATCTCGACGAGTTGTCGTTCCGTATAGTTTTCGCATTTCCGAAAGCTGATTTTTCAAATTCATCGTTTTTTTTTTTATAATTTGACATTAGCACGAAAAAAACAAAATAAAAAACGAGAAATAGCTCGATCGTTGCAACGAACCTTCGAGGATCGGATTGGCCTCCAATATTTGTTGTTCTATCCACGAATGCTCGCCACTCGTGGCAGCGATGTATTGCAAAATTAATTTTGTGCTTTCGGTTTTGCCAGCCCCGCTTTCACCGCTTTTTCATCCGTTTGGGTTACCAAAGACGAACGTGATTAATTTTTGTTTTTTCGAACGAATAAAATTTGATGTTCTTTTTTGGTAAATTCGGACTAAAAGGGTTGTTTTTTTTTAACTTTTCTTTCTTACAGTTGATAATTACATTCATATTTTTTTGGTAAATTTGGACGAAAAACATTTTTTTTTTTTAATTTGGAAACGTTCTTTTTCGATTTGATAAATACTTCGGAATTAATGTTTATTTATAAATATTTTTGTCAAATTGATAATTGGTTGATTTGTACATTTCGGTATCTTAGACCAAACAAACCCAAACAACGATGACGCATACCTGATGACTATACATTGATCAGCAGACGAATTCTTCATCTCGGAGTAACAATTGTCCCCAATGGCGAATATATGAGGTGGTCCGTCTCCGACTTTTTTGCCCCGATACCTCGCGATCTCTTTGGCCGTGTAAATATCGAGAACGCGGTAAGGGTTTACCGCGATCAGCATGCTCCCCGTGTACGTCTTTAAAAATTGAATAAACAATAAGCAAGTCAAAAATTGATTTAATCGATCGAGCCAAGAATAAAATTGTTTTCTTTGATCGTAGCTGATCGATGCAACCCCAAATAAACCGAAACTCACGTAAATGAGATTCGTCATGTATCGAACGTGCAAGTTCTTCAGAATCGCGTATTCCTGCAAATCCCCGAGTTTTATCATGTCCTCGACGCTGCTCACGGACGTGCTATGCATCGTCTTCATGATCCGATTTTCGTCAATCACTGTTTCCTGCGAAGGCCATTTTTAAATTCGTTTTTTTTTTTTTTTTTTTTTTTTAATGTAATCAATTGGAAAACGAAAGTAAAAAACGAAACCCAAACAAACCCAAACGCGTACAAACCCAAACATGTACAAACCCAAACAAGTACAAACCCAAACAAGTACGAACCCAAACAAGTACAAACCCAAACAAGTACAAACCCAAACAAGTACAAACCCAAACAAGTACAAACCCAAACACGTACAAAACCAAACAGGTACAAACCCAAACAGGAAATAGAAAGTGGATCCCAAAAAAACGTAATTTGAAATACGAAATAGAACCCAAACGAACCTAAAAAAACTACTGCTACCCACTTCGAAAGCCATGAAAAAAAAAGCCCAAGTTTCGCAGCGTAGACAGAAACACACTAGATAGGGTGACTCAAGCGAATAGATGCGATAAGATTATAGCGCACCAACGACTTTCAAGCGCAATCGATGCATCGGTCCGCACAAAAATTTGCCAGATTTTTGCCATGTTTTTTTGTTAGATTCCTCACCTGGCCATCATCATCACGAATTCTCGTTCCTTTCCGATCTTTCGCCACGATTTTACCACCCACAGGAACGTCGAATGCTCCGCTCGACGTATTTTTTATCCAAACGTGATCGCCCTTGAAAACGCGACGTCAACGTTTACCGGAAGTTGCGCGAAAAAAAAGTTCACGGAAAATAAAGTTAAAGTTTGGATTATAGTAATGCCAATCGCACATTTTATATAAGCGAAATAATAAGAAACAGAGAAGAATAGATTTTCGTTGCGTTTCAATAATGCAAAACTCAAAGTCATCGGAGTTCGACAAACGAACAAAAAATCTCACCAGGGCGTAAGTCGATTTTATATCAGTACTGGCTTTGTTAGCCATCTTCTTTGTTTTCTTTTTTCCTCAGTTATTCAAATTGAAGTTAACAGGTATAGGGTCGCCTGTAAACTGTTAGTGTAACATTTTGTCCTCTAGTTTACGACTGTGATGTCGAGGGCCACTGCAACTAAGATATCAATCCTTATCTAGGCTCGATATCGACTCTTTTCGGCCGCTTTCTCTTTCGCTCGCATTAATCTCTATTTTATCATCGATTTTTTTTCTTATACGCAAAAAATACAATATCCCCAGCTGAAGTACAGTTGTATTGACTCGGTTAACACGTTCGCCTCCGTGGCGCAATTGGCTAGCGCGTTCGGCTGTTAACCGAAAGGTTGGTGGTTCGAGCCCACCCGGGGGCGTTTATTTTTTTCTCTTGATTCATTGAAAATATTTATTGATTTCTCGCAATATTTATTCGATACGAATTACAATGAGCTTTTTTTGTATATCAGCCGCGTTTGATTAATAAAAGCGATCAATCGCTGATACAAATAATGCTTTTGTCTAACGAGTGCGCCATGGTTTACGTAATCGCCGGCATTGGGCGGGCGGCGCATCAATCGCTGCTCTCACGCCGGCCGAGCACATCGTATTCCCCCCTCGTACCGTGCTCGAGACTTTGCACGAGGACTGAAAATTCCATTTTTTTTGAATATTTAACAATAGTCGAGAAACCTACGGAACATCGCGAACTTGGGTAAGTTTGTTCTGACACTATTTTTACGCGAAACTAAAGCATCGAACGATTTCTCCGCGTCTCGTATGACCGCCAAATCAATATCGTTCGATTGTTGAACCGATCAAGAAAAGCGGAGTATAGAAAAAGAATAATTGACCAGTAAAAGCGGACATCAAGCCGTTATTGCTATAGTTTTTTCCCGATGACAATCTTCAACGCGATCTTGCATCATCTCTCGAGCTATCGTGCGAATCTTCCACCGATTTTAGGTTAAGAACGCCGCCACTAGTAATTGCGGGCATTTTACGTAACAGTTGCCGGTACGACGTGCACCGAGTATCTCTTTAGGTTAAACCAAGCGATCTCGACTTTTACCCTATCTTTTTATCGCTTTAGGAAAAAATGGCGTCAAACTTCTTCAACAGATTAGGTCAGTTGGGTATCGGAGTAGCTGTGGCGGGAAGTGTCGTTAACTCGGCTCTGTACAATGGTGAGCTTGCGTCAGACTCGGTTACAGTCGCCTCTCCCAGGACAATGCTAACTTTCGTTTGTCACAGTTGATGGCGGCCACCGGGCTGTCATCTTCGACAGATTCGCCGGTGTGAAAAATACGGTAGTCGGAGAAGGTACCCACTTTTTCATACCCTGGATTCAGAAGCCCATCATCTTCGACATACGCTCCAGGCCCAGAAACGTACCTGTCATAACTGGCAGCAAAGATCTCCAGAACGTCAACATAACGCTACGTATATTGTTCAGACCGACACCGGAAGCACTGCCCAGAATTTATACGATTCTTGGTGTCGACTACGACGAAAGAGTCCTGCCTTCGATCACGACTGAAGTACTCAAGGCGGTGGTGGCGCAGTTTGACGCCGGTGAGCTTATCACTCAGCGAGAAATGGTTTCTCAGAAAGTAAGCGAGGACCTCAACGAACGTGCCTCCCAATTTGGTGTCATCCTTGACGATATATCCATCGTGAGTACCGATCACCGACCCGCCTTTTTCTTTGTCGTGGATACTTTTTTTTACTTTCAAGCGATATATCTTCCAAAGAGCGTGGCTGCCCATTTTTTTTGGAAAAACAAAAAATAGGTGGCCCCGCTATTACGACGTCGCGTATCTAACTTTGCCTTTGGTTTTTCGCGTGTCAATCCACAGACACACTTGACGTTTGGCAAAGAATTCAGTCAAGCGATCGAGTTGAAGCAAGTGGCGCAGCAGGACGCAGAGAAAGCGCGTTTCTTGGTCGAGCGAGCTGAGCAGCAGAAAAAAGCTGCGATAATAAGCGCGGAGGGTGACGCTCAAGCCGCGAGTCTTTTGGCCAAATCTCTCGGTGACGCGGGTGATGGTCTAGTCGAGCTCAGAAGAATCGAGGCCGCGGAAGACATAGCCTACCAATTGACGCGTTCGAAGAACGTCACCTATCTGCCCACCAATCAAAGCGTCCTGCTCAACCTTCCGCACTAAATCGCGCACGTTCCAGTTGAGAAGAAGAGAACAAACCAAGATGGTCGTTCACTGAAATAATGAAAGAGAGACAGAGCACAATCGTTTAAGGCATTTATGGCATTTTTTTCGTCTTTTTCTATTCTTTGCTTTCCCACTCGAGTTCGGATATTCAAACTCCCCGTTAATGTCGCCGCGAATATCGAGAATCCGATAGGAAGCTTCTGTACGATCTTCCGTTTCTTGTGACAAATTTAATCAGCGCGAGTCTTCCGTGCGTCGATTCGTTCTACCAGGCAAAGCATTTTCCTTGGCGGTATCGCGGCACGGTTCGCGATGTCTTTTTTTCGGCTCCCTGCCTCCAGGAAACGACGACGACACGTTGATCGCGTTGACGACGAGCGGAATGCTGAATGAACCGACGAATGGCTCTGGTTTAAAGGACAATTACTTTTTATTTCGGCGCAGAAGACGAAGGTGTCTCCGTTGTTACTTTGTAGAACGAATAACGTCCTCGACGAATTTGCGAGAGATAAACGTATTTGACGTAATCAGAGTTATCTTTCTACCTTTACATCCTACACTATTGTACGCATACGACTCATCAGCTGGCCTGCAGCAACATCGCTTTCTTCATTACTCAAAGTTTTCGTAAATTCTTTTTCAAGACGCAGCCACTTTTAATCTGTAGAGTTTCTTTATGTCGTTTTCGCGAGTCCCGTTGAGATGACCGCACAGACCGCTCACTTCTCCCTGAAGTTCCGCGTCGATCGCTAAAGCCACGTGATTCGTTGCGTAAATGGTTGTTATCGGGATGTCCGTTGCTTGCATAATCACGTGGTCGTTGCTCTTCGTTAACCTGCGAAAGAATAAAGGAGAAACGAATCAGACTGGCGTTTCCAAGAAAACGATCGCGTTAATCGAAGCTCGCTGAAACGGTCGAACGAAGAGGCTTACCTGACTAGCCAGTATTCAGTATCAGATGGAACTCGTACGTCTTCCTCGAATTTCTCGATGACGGTGTCATCGACGGCGACCCGCGCGTTTCCGCTCATGTGGTCCGGTGAAAGTTCGACCACGTGATTCTTGACGTAGAGTTTGACGGCCATTCCGTCGCGGACCTTCCTAGCGAAGATGGCGAAACGTCGATTGAAATGATCACCGGTAACGAGGGTCCACTGATCGGTCAGGTGGAAAGGAACTTTGTTGCCGTCACTGGTCAACACCGTCTCCGGGTAGATCGAGCAGAGCTCTGCGGGCGGAAAAACATCGTGGGATTAATCAAACGCAATTATCAGAGCCGGAGGATATTCGATGAACTCACTCAATCTGTCGCATTGGTATTTGCGAAGCTCCTTGACAGGGAAACGCGTGTTGTCCAGTGGGAAAAACCAGGCATGCTTGCGGGCCGGGCCAAAGCCTTCGAAACGATACCTCGCCAAATCAATTTCGGAAAGATTGTAGCTGCGATCCGGTGTTACCACCGAAACGTTCAGTTGCTCTTTTTCCAAAAGATAGTTGAGAGTTATCCTCAACTTTTCGGGCTCGGACCAATCCATCGTGTAATCTAGGTTAGGTGCGAGACTCGTGCGCAGGACGTCCTCGAGGTATTGCATGCGCACCTTTAGTTCAGGGAATACCTGAAAGGACGCGGTTACGATATCAACACTGACATAGCCGGGATCAGGGGTGAGACGGCTCTTCCTTTCTTGGGCGCTGAATCGGAACGTCGATCGTCCCTTACCTTCGTATGCAGAACGTCGATGGTGTATTTCCTGAGTGTCGTGTAAAGAATCGCTTCCTCGAGACAGTTCAGAGTCTTCGGTACGATCCCTTCCGGATGCGCATACAGGGGATTCTTCGCGTCGGCCGCACAAGCACCAGTGGCGATCTCGTTTTTAATCTTCTCCTTCTGTTCCTCCGAGAGCTCGCCCTTCATCTTGATCCTGAGGAGCATTCCATCGCGGGGACACGTTTCCTCATCGGTTTCTCCCGCAGCGATCATCACCTTCGCAAGTGTTGCTTCGTTGGAATTGCCCAGCCTCAACGGATCCATCGGCGCGGATGGATATACCTTTTGTGCGTCGACGCAAATCTGCGAGACGGAAAAAGTAGGAGACGACCGTGAAGAAGAGCTTGGAAAAGAGACAAAGGGTGAAGGTCGATCGAATGATACCTGGAAATTGGGTTTTGCGGGTATCTTTCGCGTGAACGAAAGATTCAGTTCTTTCACGTGATGGTTGCGTTTCGATTCGTAGTTCGATTTGAATTCCCACGAGAGCGTCGGTGCCTCCGTCTCCGTTGGCATCACGTCCATTCTAGCATTGATGACGTAACGATTCGACGAACTCGGATTACTCGCGACATTCGTGTTATCACCCTCCTCGTAATGACCCTCAGCACTGATATCCACCTTTTTGAAGGAAACGCCATTTTGATACAACATTGCAATTGCAGGACGAGAAGAGGCATCGTCAATGACGAAGGAACTCACATGCGCCGTGGAATAAACATCGCTCGGTTGGATCTGGATGATGCCACCGCAACTTCCCATGTTTGGCGAGATGACGGCGTGTCGGATTTTCTGCAGAATCGCCATGGCAGTGTGGGCCGACCAGTCGTTCCTGTCACCAAAAGAAAAATGCTGAATGGTTTAAATCAGATTTCCGCAAGGGTGAGGCCAGGCGGGTGCACAGCTTACCAATCGTTCATGCGTTCGGACATGAACGCCCTGAACCACTCTTTCCTCACGGCGATTGGTGTGACGCTGGTTTCACAACCGAAAACGCCCACCTTGTATTTAAGTCCTGTATCTTTGGAGTCAACAGTCGTCAAGTAGTTCTTCTTCGCATCCGGGCCCTTGGATACTTCCTCTTGAGGTTTACACGTGGGGCAGAACTCCTTGAGGGTTGGGGCGTCGTCTTCGTTTACGGCGACCAAGTCCTTGGCGTACGCCGAAACTCCAGCGATCGAGCGAGCGGTCACCGGTTGTATCGGCAGTACAATTTTAATACCGTTGTTTCGCTTATTGAAGATTATGTGGCCGCGAATCGGTAGGCTTATATCGATCGCCGTTGATCTTCGTACCGAGTGCCAAACATTAGACATGGTATTGAAAGTTGCTATGGAGTAATCACCGTGACGCCACAACACGGCGTGAATCTTGAAATTCATTTGAACGTGATAGGGCCCGGGCTCGTAGTTGTAATCCATCTTCAGGGAGGCCAGAATCGGCACCCGATTCATAAATACCACCGGTATTCCCAAGTCACTCGTCACCTGCTTCTCGTACAGCTGATCGTAATTCACTCGCTGGCGATTAAACTTAAAATCGGGAGACACCAATATACCGTGCACAACTTCGGCTATCGTCGTGACTGTTTCCTCGGTAAAGTGAAGAGCCATAACGACTCTACCGCGAAGCGTGATAATCACGTCCCCGCGCAAATCCCAGTTGTTCGGTGTGTCCAACCACGCTTGTTTCAACAACTCGAGAACGCTCGAATCCGTCAACTCATTTGTCATAATGATTATGCCACGCTTCAACCGCGACATTACCGCGTCCAAGCCCTTAACGTGCACGCGAACCTACGAGAAGACAGTGACAGGGATTTTTGTGAGAAAAGGGAAAAACGTCAATCCGGTGAGAAGATAAAGCTCAGTAACTCACACCAATGTTCTCGTGAGGTTTTCGACCGTCGGTGATTACGTGCTCGAACTTTACGACTTCCGGTGCACCTGTAAACTCGTTAAGAGCAACACCCGTGCTAAACTTCTGGGCATAGTTGTATCTCTCATCCTCGTAGTCGTAAATCCGCGCGTAGGCTGTCGGGTAACGGACCTTCTCGTGCACCCTCGTGAAGCGCATTATCTTTCTCGCCATCGCACGCAAATGGAGCTTGCACGGATCCACCGAGTTGGCGATACCCATCAGAGTTGTGTAGTGATAATTGTACAGATGCTCGTTTTTCTCGTAGACCATGAGCCAATAGATTTGAAGAACGTCGGGCATCGTGGGCGCTTGGTGCATGAGAATCTCGTACGCGGCGATTCGAATCTTGACCGGAAATGAGGAGGCAGACATTACCGGCCAGAGAAGCGTGTAGGCCCGGCTGTAATCACGAGCGATTGATTTCTCGATCGCCCATATCGCGAGGAGTTGTAGATTTTCCGACTCCTCTGAGAATCCCATTACACCGCTGATTATAGGCTCTAATTTATCCACGATATTCCCGTATTCGATGTTTCTCAAGGCCATTAGATAAATGATTTTCGTCCCGTAATTCGGCTCGTCTGTGAAACGAAAGAATTCGTTAGCGCGCGCCAGAACTTTGCAGCGATGAACGAATAACCGCGAGTACTGGCTGAAACGTGTACGAACTTTGGAACATGTCGAAGAATTTCTCGACGTATTTAACAACCCATTCATTTTCGTCAGGTATTTCCGTCCGCTTGGCTAACTCGTGGATCATGCTGGAGAAACAGAGAATCGCTGCGTGTCGTACCGGCGCTTGCACGTGTTTTTCCAACTTCACGAGATCCTCCATCCTCGAGAGTAGACTGCTACTCCATACTCTCACGTTGAGAGGCAGCTTCATCAACATATTAACAGCCTCGGAAGTCGAGACTTCATTCTCGCGTATCTTTTCGAGTACGAAGAGACAGCTAGCCGGAGTTCCCACTTGGGTTAACACGTCCAAAAAGATGGCCCTTCAATGGTAACAGTAATGTTAATCGCCGACTAATTGAAAACAAGCTTCGACGCGCTCTCGATTAATCATCCGAGCTATTCACCTCATCGTTGCAACCTTTGGTCCCGGAGTGGTTAAAAGCTCCGCGACCGTCTGGAAAGATTCAGTGGTCATGTAGTTCATATTAAATAATATTCTGTTGACGGTCTGCCCCTGTTTCCAGTCGGGACCTCCAGTGTCCACGTGATTTTCCTCGATATAATCAGCAGCTTCCACGAGCATATTCTTCAATTTTTTGACGAGAGTGTCCTGATCGAAAACGCGTCGTCCCTGTGTCACGTCGATACCCGCGTCCAGTGCGTACCTCGTCGTCGGCTTCCGATAACTTAAATCACGCGTCAGCGGAACGGCGCTAAAATCGAATGCTGCTGGATTTGCATTTTCGATTGGGATCTCGCCTTGGAAGATGAAAGTCGCGCTGAAACAAGTTAAGAAAGACTTTAAATATTCCGGAAGCACACGGCAGTTAAAATCTCTGTCAGAACTAAAAAAATGACCTCGATGTGAGGGCTTACAACTCACTTGTTGAGAACGTAATGAGCTTCGGATCTTGAATTCCATGGGAAATAATTAGATCGACTGTGAACGATTAGTTTCTTGATAATAATACTCGTGTTCCGTCTTTCAATGTCGAATACACTTTTGCTGTCTCCGTTAACAGGTTCCTTTGAAAGAAAAAACAAGATTTTCAGAAAGGCACCAGAGCCTGTCATAGTATGCGGGATGAAATACCAAAGCTGAAAACTCACCTCCTTTTCTGCCTGGCAGGTTTCCCTGTCGACGTGATTGAACGTATCGATGACGAAGCCGGTGCACGTTTGGGGCGATGAGGATTTCATGACAATGTACTGATCCGGTTCCGGAACGAATTGATCTTTCACTTGGATATTATACTTTACCATACAATCACCGTGTATCGTGTTCTGGTGGTAACAACCAAAGAGAACATTTCATTCCTAGTCAATGAACAGGGACATATAGGGAGTCTTCGTTTGAGTAACGATCAATGTTCCCACCGGTCGTTACCTACCTCTTCCGTGATGAAGCTGTGAGGCTTTGACGTCAGACTCAGCAAGTCTAATCGGAGCATCGAGGCCATCGCCATTTTCATGTTTCTCGACCATCCTGGTTCAGTCTCGAATATCTTTACACCTTCCAACTACAGCCAGGGATGATAATGGGAGTTACTTCGACAAAGTTTTTTATATTGCAAAGCTGGAAACTCACTTTGCCAGATTCGTTGAAGACAATGAGGAACGGCGTCTCGATTGCTTTTGCATCTTCCCCTACTTTCTTGAAATCTTCTATCGGCATCCAATGAGCGGCGAGGCCATTGTGCATCCCAGTCTTCACGTTCGTCAGACTAACCCGGAAAGCGTTCGGCAGGGTTTCATCACTCGTATCATGCATCACTTGCAGGAGAGCGTGCACTGCGAATTGTGCGGCGTACGCCGCCGGCTCAATTATGCCGGCTTTCACATCAGCGTAATAGTCGTACTCGGTGATCTTTCCGTGAGGAAACAGCGCTAAAGAAAATCACCAAACAAGAGGTACCGTTAGAATCGTCCATCGACTCTATCATTGTCAGTCTTCGGATATAGAAGAAAATACTCACAAGGCAATGCGCTTGCAGTGGCGCAAAACACCAGAAGGGCTAAAACACATAAGATGAAAAATTATCAATGTGAAACTTAGACCGCCAGAAGAGAAATTGCACTCAACGGCTTACCCCCAAGCCCGTGGATCCTGAGACCCATTGCGAATCACTAATGGTCCGGAGCTCGAGAACTCTCTTTTATAACGCGCTCGCATCTTTTGTCGCGGGGAAAAACGTTCGTGTGTATATGTTTGCGATCGTGTTGATGCCGCGCACACAGCGGTCGCTGCAACGTCCACATACGATAACCCTGTTGAGTCAGGGTTAAGAAAGAAAAGTATCGTCCGCACGTGAGGAAAACAACGAATAGATAACCCTGCCATTGAATATCCGTGGGAACTCTCAATGAATGTACCGCTGAGCTGACCTTCCGAAAGATCATTTTTCTTTCTTTATTTACCCGTGTTATCTCGATTTGTCTATTTTGCAAATGAGTTCCTTAAAAGTTTTCGACGCTAACTGTTTGACGACTTCCGGTCGACGCAACGCTTCAAACGTATACACTCGGAGGCTTTCGATGCAGGAGAATAAAGAAGGATAGAAGAAAATATGTATAGACTTCGAGGAAATTGACAACAAAAATACCGGATTAGATTTTTCCTGGTCGCTACTCACTAGCGATAAGTTCGTACAAGTGCAATTTATCTGTCCCTCTCACTCCGTGTACCGATATGACTAAATTTTCTTGGAAGAAAATAAGATGTGCCACTTTCCTATTGCGTTACTGCGCAGTCTGCGATCGTTCATGTCACCCAATTACTAACAAACCCAATAGTGCTATTTCGTCTGAAGCCTGTGGCGTACGAGAGACGAGAGGAAGAAATAGACGTAATTTGGATCGTTTTGCATTAATAATCGTGCAAACGGCCAGAAACTCATTCCTCTTTAATATCTATTTATAGATACGTCTCTTTTTCGACGAAAACTGTGATCATCCGAAATTATGCTTGGCAGTTTTTTAAACATTATTTTTTGTTTGTACAAAACAATAATATTGCAAATTAATTGGTAACTTTTACAAATTATTTCGAAATAATTATTTAAACAACAAATAAGTGCAATATGTCAAAATTGCATATAATATTATTTACAAGATTGCTTTGATTAATGGAAAAATTAAATAAATCCATAACATAAAATAAATGAAAAATTTGTTTCGGGGAAATTTGCTGTCACTTGACGCAATCTTTTACTAGTCAAGTTTGTTTTCATAGATAAGTCGTCTCGTAAGAGGAAACTATTTACCTACACATACGTATACAGGGTGTCAAACAGTATCAAAATAAGAAAATAACTTTTTTATTTCGATCTTCGAAGCTTTTAAACGAAGGTTCATAAAACAATTAAATTTCAACATAAATCCGCCACCCTGTAGATTTGCGTCTATCGGTGGGGGTGTTAATGGTAGCCACGGCCAAGGTCATCGAGATCGCAAGCGATGTGCTGATGCGCGTTGGGATTTCCGCTGTTCACGTTTCGTCACTGATAAACAATTAAAAACGTTGAATCCAAAAACGTTTCGTTCTGTCGTCCGTTAAAAAGAAAAGTGAAGAACACTTCGGAACAAATGAAAACGGTTTTTCGAACGACCTCTGTATACACTTTTAGAAAATCCGAACGCCACGAGAATCATTTTTTCGGAATTTTCCAGAATAGAAATAAAAATGCGAAAGGTTATGTCGTAGTGTTTATGGATTTATTTGTGAAATCGAGGTAAGAGAATCAGTCGCTGCGAGTATCGTCGATAAAATATTTTTTCATTTTTTCTAAAGCTCGATGGCGATGCGATATTTCATTCTTCACCGATTTCGGCAATTGGGCGTATGTTTCGGTATATCCGTCCGGAAGAAAAATTGGATCCCAGCCAAAATCGCGAGGACCTCGCGGTTCGACGATCGTTCCGCTCGTGCGACCTTGAAAGAGAACGACGGATTCGTCCGATTCGCCGCTCGTATACGCGAAAGTACACACCGCTTGAGCACTCTTGTCCTCCCATGATGCGAGCATTTTGTGAAGACCTTCCGGACCCAATTTGTCGAGAAACCATTTGACGTAGGGACCTGGAAGTCCGCTCATCGCATTGAAACACAAGCACGTGTCTTCTACGATCACCGGACCTTTCACGATTTCGTAAGCGGCGCGACACTTGGCCGTGCTAATTTCATCAGGTTCACCCTGATACTCCGGTAGATCGATCTTTTTGCTTATCAATTCGCGGGGAAAATTTTTTCCCATTATCGCTATCACTTCCTCTAGCTTTTTTGCATTTCCGGTCACGAATACTATTGGCCTCGACATTCTCTGTGAACAGAATTAATTCATACGAAAAAATAATTCCAGAGAAGATATGGCAACGTGGTCGCTTAAAATTGGCAACGTTCTATTTGGTAAGCAAAACATCATCGCGAGATCAACTTTCGTTACGTTTATAAACATTCGATACACCCAGTAACGGCTCGTTCGAATGATATTTGCGCACAATGATATTTGTCTCGAAGGGAATTTCGTTTGAATATCCGACGCATCGCATCGCTCTAAGTCGATGATGTCTGTCACGAAATTGTACGAATTATAAAATTAATACACGAACAAGCCGATGAGTTTCACAACAGTGAGTCGACGGGCTCTAACCTCAAAAAAATGTTTAACGATATCTCTTGAAACTCGATGATTCTTTCAAGCTTTTGCTGTACAAAAACTTCAGTTCGGAGAGATTTTAACTTTCAGGCTTCAATGTTTGATGTAACGAAATTAAGTTGTGCAACGAACGGTCGAAAAGTCGCACGTTCTCCCCGGTCAATCATCTGTGCATGAGAGATGAAAATATTACTAATTTGGGGGTTACATTACTGAGAACTTTACCCGCTTTAGACTACTTTATTTATGGATTTATAGATCACTGAAATTTATTCTGTGAACGTTAGAACTCGATTTTATTTTTATCTATCGAATAACGATTGGGCCAAGCGCTGTACGGATCGTACCATTGAAAAAACGCGCTTTGACGAATAGCAGCGCAACAGTTCGCAATTCACAGCAGACAGGTCAGCAAGTGTTACCAAGCGGATCGATTCTTTCAATTGGTAGTTCGTATTCCTCAGTCGTGACAACAATGGAAAAATAAATGCGTAAACCGGTCAACGGCTGTGTTTTAGTTCGCGGGGTTGTCGTGTCTGCCGGAGAGCAAAGCCGACGAGGAAACTGCGTCGGCCAAACAGCCTCGAGTGACATTTTCAAAGGTGAATTGTTATTGTTCGAAGTATGGCAGCCAAGATGCAACAATTCGAGGCGCCCAGTTCCGCAAGCTCGGAAAGGTAAGAATTCTCATCTGTCTTTCGTCGAAACAACCCAACTGCGACTTCCGAAAACACCTTGCCACGTTCTCCACCCACGAGGACTTCGTTCGTTTCTTCTAACCTCCATGAATCCCCACGTTTTATTTGGTATTTTGCAGCGACTGTGATGTCTGCTTCGAAGATAATCATACGGTGATGCTGCAGGATGATCAGGACTCGGAATTCTACAGACCCAATGACGTTGTCACCCCTACGCCTCAGTCACCTAGACCACCCTCTGCCAGCGGTGAGGCCTCTTTCCTCAAATGAGCAAAACTCCCAAAAGTCGATCTAAGTAGTACTTACCCTACATTCCGAAGTAAGACAAAACTGGCTTCAAAAATTTGTGAGATAATATCAATTTTTAGCACTTCAAAAATTTCCCTCTGTTCCAACGTAAGACGATTAGGTTCACAGAAATCGCCGAGATGCAGAAGACAGAGAACCACCAGTCTGTCGCAGTCCAGCAAAAAGACTTCCGCAGAGTCGATCCTCAGAAGCAAAAACCGAACAATATACACGGCTGGCCGTCCGCCTTGGTACAACTCTGCTGGTCAGCAGGTCGAGCCGTTCGTCATTGGTTCGTATTAGTTTCCTCCTTTTTTTGGTTTGTCCCAGAGTTAAAAAAACATTGATAATTTTAGGGATTTGCGGAGGCAGTGCTTCAGGCAAAACAACAGTGGCGACAAAAATAATAGAATCGTTGGATGTGCAATGGGTGACACTGCTCAGCATGGATTCGTTCTACAAGGTATCAATGCGAACGACATTGCTGAAAACATTCATCTTTATCTTACGAAAAAGGATATGCTTGTCAGGTATTGAACGAGAAACAGCACGAGCTGGCTGCCCGTAACGAGTACAACTTTGACCGACCAGACGCTTTTGACTTTGAACTCCTCAAAACTACGCTGCAAAGATTGAAGGAGGGCCGCAAGGTAGAGGTGCCGATATACAATTTCGTCACTCACAGCAGAGAGAACAGAACGGTAAATGGAATGAACAAGAGCACGTTAATGTAATTTTAAAATCCATCAAAGCATCCATGCTATATGCTTTATTCCCCTTCTTTTGAAGAAAACGATGTACGGTGCTAACGTGATAATATTCGAAGGGATTCTGACATTTTACGACGCTGAAGTACTCAAGGTAACGAATTTGCGGATAAAGAACGTTACGCTTCGACAATCTATTTTCCATTGAAAAAGTGTGTTCACGACAGATGTGCGACATGAAAGTATTCGTCGATACGGATCCGGACGTAAGACTGGCTAGGCGATTGAAAAGGGACATATCGCAGAGGTGTCGGGATCTCGAGGGGGTACTGAAACAATATTGCACGATGGTGAAGCCAGCATTCTTCTATTACATCGCGCCTCTTATGGTACACGCGGACATAATTGTGCCGCGGGGCGGTGAAAACGAAGTAGCGATCGAATTGATCGTTCAACACGTACACACGCAGCTGCAATTGAGAGGCTTCAAATTACGCGAGCAGTTGGCTCATTCATTCATCGGTCATCCATTGCCAACCTCGCTATATCTGTTACCTGATACACCACAGATCAAGGGTCTTCACACTTTCATAAGGAACAAAGACACTTACAGAGACGAATTTATTTTTTACTCGAAGAGACTGATAAGACTCGTCATCGAGTACGCTCTGTCCCTTTTGCCATTCGAGGTTCGTTTTTGACATTGAACTCCCCCGGCAAGGTCTACAGACGATCAAAACACGAAAATTCCTCAGGAAATTACCGTCGAGACGCCCCAAGGTGTACCTTATCACGGCAAACGAAGCGCCACCGATAAAATATGCGGAGTATCGATTTTGCGAGCTGGCGAAACGATGGAACAGGCCCTTTGCGACGTCTGCAAAGACATACGAATCGGCAAAATTCTCATACAAACCAACTTGCAGACGGACGAACCTGAGGTGCCTTTTTCGTTGATGACAATTATTCGTACGCTGATTACGTAATTCCAATAGTATCGCCATATCCTTTTTTTGCACCGTTAGCTCTATTATCTGAGACTACCGAAGGACATAAAGGACTATCGGGTGATCCTGATGGATGCGACAGTCGCGACTGGTGCAGCGGCAATGATGGCGATACGCGTTCTTCTCGATCACGACGTCGACGAGGAAAATATCTTACTGGTGTCCCTGCTAATGGCCGAGTCCGGTGTACACTCGATCGCTTACGCTTTTCCCGGTGTTAAAATCGTCACGTCAGCCGTCGATCCTGAGATCAACGAGAGATTCTACGTCCTCCCCGGTATCGGTAATTTTGGCGATCGTTACTTCGGCACCGAACCGTCCACCCTCGACGAGTGAACCGGGCGGGCTCGGGGACGAAAAAGTATCTTCCTGAGCTCTCTCCATCCGGTCTTCGGATTGTTTCTTTTTAATTGAATTCTTGGTAATCTGTACATACGATCTTAGAGCCTATTTTTATGAATTTATAAGCGTCTCCGTCGTCGAATCGACGTGTGTTTACGTCCTTGGAGGCACAATGAAAAACCGCGTCTTGTAGCGAATAAACAACGTAATTCTTAATGTTGCAACGATTGCGCGACATAGCTATACATACTTTTTGAAAAATTGCTCTATTAAATTTTTTGCCAAACTGATTATCTGACTGCAGTTTTCATAAGGAATTATACCCTGGGCGAAACTTCGACTCCGATCGATCGATATTCGTCGACTGAAGAATCCGGGAATTTACGTTCCCTCGTTTCGTGCGAGATTCCGAACATTCCGTTTTATTTCAAAGCGGGGTGGTGCCGATCCCCGAGGTGGTAACGCCTACTTCAGCGCCCGGTCGTAACTGACGATATCCCCGGGCACTGGCGCGTTTCGAGCGGCGCCAACTTTCCAAGTTACCGCTCGGCTGAGCGAGCAAATAAGTTATGAGACGATCAAGCGCGGCGAGGTCCTCGCTCGTGTTCTCCGCGCTGATCGCGACATCCGCTGATCCTCCACCGTCCCGATTTCGCAACGTTGAATCATCCTTGCGACTCGAATCGGCGACCCCTGTCAATCCGCTCTCGAATCCGAAACGTGACGTTAGCTTAGAAATAGAATTTGTCGTTTTTGACTTTTAAGGGTCCGAAGTTATCGAGAGTGAATCATGATAACGCAACGGATTTTACCTCGTCTGGTCCACGCTGACCGTAACTCGATCTCTGAACTTTTCGAAACGTTTCGTCGTTCATCGCCTCACGAACCGCCTCGTTGAGCGTTCGCTCGAGAGCCCGTTGCTTCATTTTGCTCAGTCCATCGTAATAACTGCGAGGAATTAGGAAAATTATTTTTGGATTTACACTCATCTTCTTTTTTTCGTATTCCCACCTCGAGTCGATCGAACTATTGGCCCTCGAGTTGTTCTTGTCACGAGCGAGACGTATATCGCGCTCCCAGAATCGTCGAAGATCCGGAGTCGAAGTGTACGGAGCGGCGACTTCTTTTATCTAATGACCAACAATCTCTGTTAATTGTGAACAAAAATCCAATATTACCAAAATCCATTTACCATCCATTTACCTTCAAAACTATTATGGCTGTAATGAAGATACACACCACGTTGATGAACGTCAGACAAGCGCTTATTATCCCGTTGCAAAAGAATTCAACCGGTAGATAATCCGTGTAAACGTAAACGTACGAGCTGTTAAAATTCTCGTAGGATTCCCCCTTGATGTGGGGCATCTTTATGGGTCTGTATATGAGCCATATGCAGCCGAGAGCCCAGAAAAGACCCTGAAGTTTCGAATTACGATATTAAACCAGTCGCAAATATACCATCGACCAAGAAATTAGTAATAAAATTATTATTCAAAATAATTTGATTTATCAATATTTCATTTTCCGTAATTAAATTATTTCGAATAATAATAAAAAGGAATGGTCATTGTCGAATATATACTGAATAATTCCTCTGAAAATAATTCCTATTCACTTTTCTATGCTCCCGAAAAATAAATCGTCAGTTTTGCTGTCACCTATAGCGTTATTGAGGATCGATCGTATGTAAGTGGAAATCGTTAATTCGATGATTGAGAATTAAAAATGGGCTTACGCAATTGACGACGGGTGGTAAAAGCGAAGCGGATATCGCGACGCCTATCAGAGGACCATTACTGCCCTGAAGAAGAGCAACGGCTACTCCAGCTCCCGAGGGCAAAGCCCACAAAACCCCCATCCACAGAGACCTATAATTTCCCCTGGAAGAGTATTCGAATTGATTACCAGCAGTGATTGTCCGTTCGTTGATGTAGCTTGTTACCTGCCCTTCATCTCGTCGGTAGGCCAGTCGTTGTAGCCCCAAGGCATTTCGGTGGTGCCGAGGATGAGACCGAAAATAAAGCCGAAGAGGATCGACAGGAATATACCGAGCATCAGACTTTTCAATCCGACAAATTGGAGATCCCGGTCGGCTATTATTGTGCCGAAAGTCAGCGACATGACTGGGCCCTTATCAACGAAAAATATAGCGGACAATTCGATACACTGGTGAGGAATAGATAGCTCAGGTAGTCCGTACCATCAGGGGCGAAACGAGCATCGCCGCGACGACGTTCGTCGCGCTGTTCTCCACTAATCCCAAAGCCGCCAAACAGCTGTAAAAATCATAGTCCGATTAAACGTGCGAATATTTTTTGGGTTTGTTTTGGTTTTTCAAGTTTCTTGGGGGCGATTATAATTTTTTATTAAAGCTAGATTTTCTTATAGCGAAAATAATGGAAATTCAATTTCATTCGTCGAACGACATTAACCATGAGACATAGAAGCAAATGCAAATATTGATAATGAAACGAGAATGAACGCGAATTTACTTACTCCGCCGTAAGCACTAAGAGCACGTAGTCGAAGGTGAGATCTCCTCCGCTTCGTACACCATCCACGACCTGTTTGACCGTCAATTTTGATCGTATGGAGTCGACAAAAGCTTCCCAATTGTTGTTTCGTTCCTCGGCGTCTTTTTTCCTGAGATACACGATAATGCGATAGGGGCATTCGAATAGTGAAAAAAATGTTCATAATTACCTCTTAGCTATATCGTCCCTGATGGCTGAAGAGCTGATACCTCGCAATCCGCTGTAAGTGCACTGGGTTGGTAAAACGCTTGACAAAAATATCATTGCGAATTAGTTGACGCGTCCAGATACTTTTTTGTCTTGAAAATACGGCGACGGACGTTTCACCTAACAATCGAATTCATTCTCGTCCCAATTCCCATTTCGGTCAGACAGTGCAAGCAATTCTCGCAAGGGTCTCCGGCCGCCACCGGAAATATGACTTCGTAATACATATCGGCTCGGTCCTTACACCAAACGATATGCTCAACCCTCAGCTTTTTCAATAACTCGTCGAGCACCTTAAATGACAAATATTCGTCTCGACCTTGATATTTCAATCACCGGAATGCAACGAAAATCCATTCTTCTTAATTACTCATTTTTGTTGCATTCTTGAAAATTACGCGATCGTTTTTGTGTATTGAAAACAGAATTTTCGAACTTCGATTTGCAGTGAAGAATATTGAATGATAATAAAAATGAAGAGCTGATTAAAAATTGACTTCCACCGATGCAAACTTCAGGATCATTACATATTTCTCGTTCAAAGCTTACGGTCTCCATAGGCACGAAAACCGGGGACTTTCCACGATCGGTCGTTGCTGAAAAATCACGTCGAGGTCGCAGCCTCCTTCTCGCGGTCTCGATAACTTCGTTGTCGGAAACCTCGGCGTTGGACTCATCGTCGTCGAGCGTAATCAAATGCGTCCGACTTTTGACTTCCTTAAGACGAAGATCGACCTTGGCCGATTGTCCGGAACGTGTTGATTTTTCGCTGCGCTTGTTGGACGACTTTACAGGCACGCCAAACACGAGTTCGTGTTCGTACGACAGCGTTGGTATGCAAACGAGAAAAACTACTCCCCCGGGCATCGTTTGCCAAGTGTTTTTTTCGAACTACGAGACATTCGTCGAAGCTCTTCGAGACGGTACGAAATTCGCGCGATTTCAATTGGTTGTGAGTCGTAGAGAATCCTGTTTAGCTCGACGCTAAAGTTCATTCATTAGGGCCGATTAACACGATTCGCATTGGGGTTCGATTCGACCGAGACCTCATTTTTCGTCGCTCTTCCTCTTCGGACGTTCCTGTTCGTGTACGGCGATCTCAGTAATCGAAAAATCACACGATAACTGCTGAATCGATAAAGAAAAATCAATGGTTTACGAAAGTATGAAATTTATTTCGCAATCTGGCACCAGTACTATTGTCAACATGTTTCCCCTATAGACTTTAAACTATTCTTAACAAACAAGATATATAGAATATGGCGATTTGTTCATATATATATATATATATATTCTTCCGATAGGGAAGATAAAGATAGATATATCTGCCTCGCGATTCAACGAGATTATTTAAACATATCAGTCTTACTATTATTGAGGCTGGACGTGAATAAATCTAGCCGTTCGTTCTAATAAAGAGCGAGATAGAAGTAGTGAAATTTAAACGAATAGCGAAGAGATAAATGAGGTAACTTTAAAATTCTTAGCTTGGTAACGATTCATCACAATGTCAAGCATCATTCCAGCTCCGCTTGGCTATCAACGAAGAAAAACTCGTTGACTTATCTGACCGTTGCGGAAGACATTATATCCGCCACAATTCTGGATGAGTAATTCTCAGACACTGATGATCTCGTATCATTGTGATTTCTCATGGCCGTTCTTGGATCCCGATTACGAGGGGTTGTCTCCGGAAATGGAATTTCACTTTTAATCTGGATTTCCTCTTCAGGCTTAACGATGGATGCCAAATACTGTTCCACCTGACGTTGAAGCTCCAACTTTTCCTCCTTCAGCTTAGCTTCCATCAATTGGAGAGTTTTCAATCTGGCATTTATTCGCTTCATCATGGAATCCCGGGGATCAGCTATGTTGGCGCTACCCAGCTTATCGATTATGCTGATTATATCCGTTTCATCCTTGGCCGCAGCTACCTCTTTGCACGCTGTTTTAGCATTCCTTATTTGATCGGGAGTGGGATACGGAGTGGCCCTGGGTTTCTGCTTCGTTTCACCGGCGAGCCACATCCAGCGCACGCGCTCTCTAGCTTTCCATTCTTTTTTCTTCGCCTTGGAGAGTCCTGGCGGAGTTGGACGGATGACAGTGCGGAATTTCGTCGCGTCCACAGGATCATAGCCGTTCTCAGGATTCTTTCCCTTGAGGGGATAAAAATAGACGTGATAAATGGAAATATCCGGGCCACAGAATTTATCTTTTTTCAGTTTTGCATACGTACATCTTCCCAGGTGTTGGGAACCTCGAGAGTCACGTTCAAAGGAGCCATAGCTACGCCTTCCACTATTTCCCGTTTTGGCTCAAAATCACAGAGACCGTTTGTTTGCACCGTACGATTTTCACATGTCATTATGTGGTTCTGGAAGAGACAAAAAATTGTACAGAGTGTTGATCGATGCGTATACATCGATAACATCGAAAAGACAGAAACTCACGGTGATTTCCATTAGATTGACTATATGCAATGGGTTGAACGGACACTCCACTTTTTTGGGACCTTTGAGGAACTTTTGTTTGCATTCGCTGAGATGAGCCTTCATTCTCTTCTTTCTACAATAATGACTGTTGTCCAATGGACAGAGTTCCCAAAGCAGACCGTTGAAGTGATCGAAAAATCTGTAAAAGAAATCGTTGCGAGATAATAAATACGAAAGAGTGACAAGCCCGATGTATCACAACAAGATTCTCTTCTTACAACACTCCGTTGTTGAGGATTGGTTTCTTCTCGTCGCAATCCATATCTGCCGAGTCCGAACAAAGAAAATCATACTCTTGCTGATCCATCCTGAAGTGTCGGATTACGCGTTGATGGGACAAAATCACGATTACAACGAGCTAGCTAGTTGCGTGCCTTTTTCTTTATCACACTGAATACTCGCGCAAAAATCGAGAATGCACCGAAGCAACGAAGTCAGACGTACATAGAAGGACAGTTCTTACGGGCGGCTTGAAGACATGTATTCTGCGATACGAACTGCCGCCTGGCGGCGTCACGAGCGACCAGTTGTTATGGAGGACCGCCGCAAAGTTAGCACCCCCGCCACTTTGAGTAATCGGCTTTTTCTACGTATCGTTGATATAAGATATACA
>JAPYZI010002128.1:0-25789 GCA_030523105.1 Ophioninae sp. A BG-2022a | reverse complement strand
ACGAAGAGATTGAGCACAGAGTGGAGTACCAGATCCCAAAGGGAAAAAAGTTATCGGTGATTCAGTGAAAAAACGTATTTTGCCCAAAAATCGAAAAAATTTTTTGATTTTTAATATTTTTTTTATTGGTCCATTTCTATGTAACTTTGTCCCCTGAACACGAATATACCATTTATTTCCCCAAAAACGCAAAATTTCGAGGTAAAAATGTCGAAAAACCATTCTGGAATGGGTTTTTCCCATTTTCCTATTCTGATTTTGCACATTCGGCAAAATCTCGAGCATTTTCGTAATCAGTAAAGTCCAACATTTCCAGGGGATCCCATAGTATATTCTTTATTCAATTAATAAACATTAATAACGAATATCCAGAGCGAAAAGTCGATGCGGAAATTCCTTGTCTTCGTCATCTGATCCACTGGAACAGTTCGCCGAACGAGGGACTGGGAAACACGCACGAGCACATCGAGCATCGTCTTCGGCAATTGAATCGTATCGATTTGGCTGACTGGCTCGGAAAAACGGTTTTCAAACAGCTCGGGGCGGATTTGGAAAAGTCGTTGGAACATCCGTTCGGCGAGCTCGGTGAACGAGAAACGGAAACTCAGTGAGTTTCGAGCAGTTTTCTTTTGCGCCATCGTGCGACAGAATTTCGAGTTAAAGATTTTGCGAAGAAGATTCAGGAATGGGAAGGAATTGTGAACGGTTGGGAGAAAATTCGGTGTTGATACGGCTTTACCTACAGAAGATATCGGCAGTTTCCCTGTGCCCTTGTATGTCACGAAAAAGGGCTTGAATGTAGACCGGTTTGGGATATAAGTTGGGGGAAAATATTTGCAAGCTTTCGTTAAAACAGTTAGAGATAAAACCCGTCCCGCAACGCAGTTATTGTCAGTTTCCCTGTGCCCCTATGCAAATTCACTGCGACAGTCGAATACAAAAGTTCGACGATTTTAAATACTTACCAAAGACTTTATTTGAAATCGCTTCTACCGACCGGGTTTTTCTCATTTTCCCCGTGCCCTCCTGAAATCACAACGACCTATTCGTTAATTCCAGATACCCGATAACTCTGAATCCTCCGGATGAACCTGTCGAGGAAAACCCCTGGCTGCCAATAGACACACTCTTGATGGCTCTTCTCGTCGCACTCCTCGCCACTCTCCTAACATTGGCAATCGCGCTCGTAATTCATAGAATGAAATTGCTCCGTCATGAACGCAGAATCGAGAAGGATAGAGCGAAAGAGCGACGATGGAAACGTGCCTTAAAGAACGATGGACCGGACGACGAATTCGAATAAAGCCAAACATCCTCGGTATATCAGTTTATTCACAGCAATAATAATAGTAATAATAATACAAATTTAATTTATAATATGAGCTGAAATAATAATATTGAATAATATAATATAATAGGAAACAATGAACAATTATTTCATACAATTGTAATTGAAATTAAAATGTAAATTTGAAAAACTAATCAATAAAATAATTATTTAAAAAATTGAAATAGCAATAATGAAATTGAGGAACAATAATAATGATATCCTAATTGAATATCTCAATTTAGAAACATCTAGAGAATCGAACGGAACATTGGAAATAGCAAAACCGAGAAAAAACATTAAACCGAAAGAAAACAATAATAATTTTTAATTAATAATAATAAACGAGTAATAATGAGTAATTAATTATATTTGCGATACACGAAAAATACAATAAACAATGTTTAATAAAAAGTAATCCACATTGATCGTTACTATAATAACAACAATTGTTATAATTGTGAATTATTTTTAACAAAGTTATAACAAAATCGAAAAAAATAAAAGCAAAATTGGTGAAACATTTTCAAAGATCACAAACACAGGAACTCGTTTAAAAAAAAATATTCTTCACACAAGTGCAAAGTATTTTTCCAGTTTTTTTGTGACGGAACAAAATTCGTAGAAAAAAAAAGATTATTTACGACAAATATTTCTTATCTGCTTATAACTACACAAGAAGACTGAGACAACCTCGTAAGCGACTGCACAATCGAAGCTCGCGGAGTACAAAAGTGGCTTACGAGCGAGTGATGTCAAAGTAAAACGTATGGAACGAGGTAGGGAGTGTGTGCGGGCGCGAAGATAACTCCGTCCAAGTGTAATCGTCCGAGTTTCGTGTCTCGGCGATAAGAGTTTCAAGACTCGAATGTCGAGGTCCGACTGTGCAATCCGCGGAAACTGCCCATCTCGAGTACCATTTTCATTAAAAACTCCAATCGAATATCACTTTTTTTAAATTTTGTTTTTTAAATATTATTTTTTCATTACATTTTCTACACGTTATTTTCCAATAATTTTTTTTGATAGTTTATCAACAATTGGAAATAAAAATTAATTATGTAATTTACGTTAAAATCGTTCTTTAATATTCTGGTCCGAAACTTTTTTTTTTCCAGCAGATAACAATATCTACAAATTCGAATTTCCAATTTTTCGGTTAATACTAAAAGTGAATAATTAATTTTTAGTAATTTTTCAGTAGAGATAATAATATTTCGTAAATGATAAAAATAATAATAACACGAATACTGAATTTTCGAAAATCGAGATTTCATCAGTTGGTCCATAATAAACGATGTATCGATAAGAAAAAATGCAATTACCGTGAAAAATTCAATTCTCGCTTTGTCAATTATTGAAAAATCTGTATAAAAAAAAAGAATTGTTTTTAATTAAAAAAAACCGGAAAATCGAAAAATCGTTTTTTTTTAAATTGAACAATTTGACAACTGCTAATGAACAATGAAACCTTCTCGTTTGCATTTTCGATGCAGTCTAATTATGCATCTCGAGCCATCAAATTTGTTACATAACAATTTTGTACGAATAAAAAGCAAAAATAAAAAAAATAATGGCAAAAAAGCATTAATACGAATCTAGCATGTAGACTCCCCCGCCTTCTCTGCTTCCCTCCGATTGTACTCGTCAATGCCGTGCTTGATCTCTTTAAAAACAAGAGCCAGCGTTATATCGAGTGCTCTTGAAATTCCAGGTGTACATCCGTAGCCCAAACGGTCTTTGAGAATTTTATTGACCAGCGGCTCCAGCACCTGAGGATCAAAATGACGTTCAACGAATCCATTCGAAAACATGATATGTATAAAAACATTTCTTTCTGAATTTTTAATAAAATCCAAAATGATGTATTCAAGTTGCAAAAAAAGTATTCTTAACGTATTATAATTATGGTTATTGTAGTCCATAATAATTATTGTTGCTGTTAGAAATTTTCTTTTCAACTGCCTTTTATTTATTTCTTATAGAATTTTATTAATTTCAATTTAATATTTTACATAAATGAGTATTATTACAATTACTGACATCAACATAGCAAGATAAAAAAAAATTTACAAACTATGAAATATAAAAATAAAAATTAAAGACGCAAATAGCAAAAAAAAAATTAATGGAATGTTGTATTTGAAATTTGCGTTGATTATTTATATTCTTTGGGTTTTATTACGTGTTATATTGTAAATATTATTAATTTATATGATTAAATTGTTTATACATTATGTATATTATTAATATTGATTGACAAATAATTAATATTGTTTATATAATATTTATATCGTTAATATTAATGTATATTGTTCAAAATTCATTTTATTCATACTCCCCTTAATTCGAGTTATTTTCTTTTTTAAAGTCTAACTTTTCGAGCGTCAACTGCGCGGACATAAAAAATAAGATCACCGCCCAATCAAGTTCTGGAATAAGATGACTGACCTCAAATGGTTTCGCGTCTTGGCCACGTCTCGCGTGTCTCTCCCCAGTCATGTGAAGTCCGGCGGCGCACAACTCAGGATCGTGGAGGTATTCGACAGCCTGATCGAATGTTCCCATTATATTGAGACAATGAGCGTGAAACGTACGATCCTTCGCGAGTTCGCTCAAGTCTCGGTTACGAAACTTCGGAAAGGCCTCCTGATACTCCGGGTTACTTTTGAAAAATCTGTGACCGATAGTTCGACATATACGAAAACTTGGTAGGTATCGATCTATTTCTCTTTTTAACTTACTCTGACCTGATGATTTTAATGACAACTTTAGCCATTATTTACAACAATAATAACGATAATAACAATATAATTGATAAAGCAATAAACATTATTATTATTACTATTAAATTATTATTATTATTAATATTATTTAACAATAATTTTAAATAAAATTGTTATAAATAATTTAATTAATATAAATCATTATTATTATTCAATAATAATAGTAAACAATCATTCCCATAATTATTTATTATCCAAACAAAGATAACAATAAAATTGTTTCGACTTACCAATAACAAATTTTTAAATTACCATTTTATCGATAAATATATGCAGTCTACGATCGTTATTAATTAATACGATTGTCATTCTCCCGTATTGAACCAATCAGGTTAGAACGACATAATAAAAATAACATAAAAAAACAAACAAATAAAATAATGTCATCGAGACTTACGTAATCATGATCTCGACGCCGATTTCGAGTATGTTGGGCTGCATTGCTTTCCAACAGTCACGTACGAGCGTTCGTTGATTCACGGTCAGGCCAGTGCCCGGATCAACTTCCCCGTCGTCGCTCCATTCCAAAAAAAAGCTAACGACTGATCCCATCTCTCGTTCCCACGCACGCCTTATTATTATTTTTATTTATATTTTTTATGTATTTTTATTAACAATTATTGTTATCGTTATTATTATTATTATTATTTATATATATTTATGTTTCTTTTATTTTTATATACTTATATTTACTATTATTATTATTATTGATATTATGCAATTATAATTTCGATGCAATCAAAGAGGAGGTAGGGGGCGGGATTTTCCAAAATTGAAAAAAACAATTCGAAAATTATCGAAGCTCACCGTGCAAGAACGTGAGGACGACTGTCACAACAAGCCCGCAATGGGAACACGCAGCGGTGTGGATCACATCCTCTTCGTGCGTTCACCGCGAGGCAGGCGCGGCGAGAGGGGTCGGGGGGAGGGGGAATAAAAAAGGCCCGCGATGAAATTTCAATCATGGCGGCGGTGAGTCCCGGCACGCGCGTTGACTTTCCGCAATTGTGCGTACAGTCATCCGGAGAACCCGTGAAAAGAAAATTGTTTTTTTTTTGTTTTGGTTTTTTTTTTATGTGTCATTTTAGAGCTGATCAGGTCATTTTTTTTATTTTTTTATTCGAAATCTGGAGGGTTTTGGATATCTTACTTTTTGAAAAAACTTTATTTATTTATTTTTTGTCGGGAATGTAATTTTTTTTATTTATTTTGACAATTTGTGATTTTTTGTGTTCTTAGTTTACTTTAAAAAAATTTTTTTTTTTTTATTTCTAAGGAATTTTTCTTTTGATGTCTCATGAGCTTGATTAAAAAAAAAACTTTTACTCTTTTTGAAAACATTTATTTTTATGAATTTTTTCTTGGGATTTTTATTATTATTTTTCTTAACATCCTGGAATTTGTAGGGTTTATAATAACTAGTTCTTTTTCATATTTTGGGGACGAACGAATTTTTCTTTTTTGTTGTCAATGTATATATATTTTTTTTCAATTATTTGTGAGGATTTTCTGTTACTGGACTTTGAAATTGGGGCTGAAAGGTACTGGTATAAAATTCCACTTGACTGTACTGTCGAACAATAATTTATACGTAGTTACGAGTCGTGCTCTATCTTTATGCTCTGTCAACGTTGAAGTCAAAATTTGCGGTTGCCGTCAGGTCTCGAAGTTTATTGACTTTACCTCGGGATAAAATAAATCATCTGGTACAGTGACTGTACTTATATGTACAGGGTGTAACACGAGAAGTTACAGTACAATTGAACCTCCATACATATAATGGAGTTTCAGGACGAAAAATATATTTCGGTTTTTGTAATTTTGTCATTGTTTTTTTATATTATTAATTGTTGAACAATTAAAAAATAATTTAAAAATTTTTTTGCAAATTCAATATTTCTATATAATTTTAAAGACTCTAAAAGACAAAATAATAAATAAAAATGTAAAAAAAAAATGATATGGATTGTTTGGAATCGTCATTATATTAATACGATTATCATTTTTTTTTAATTAAATGATATTTTATTATTAAACCTTCCAGTTTTGTTTTGCAACCAGTCTATAGGGAATTCATTAATAAAACGGAATATACAATTTTCATAGATAAGGACAACGTTACGTGGCTTTTTCATTTTCGCTTGTCAATATTTATTTGATACGAATAAAATGAAATATTGTAATATGAGTACATAGTCGGTACAACGTCGCAATAATATATATCTTTGTTCGTCATTGTTCGAGCGTCATTTTCGTAAAAGAATATTTTTCACAAAAGATCGATCGGCCTCAAAAAAAAAAAAGGCGAATAATAAAAAAATATTAAAATCTCAGGATAAAATACGAAATGAAAATATCATATAACATAACGTATTAAAAAATAATAAAAATAATGATAATTTTTTGGAAAGTCGTGAAATTAAGAATTCTGGTCTGGCCTTGGATACATAATGGACCAGGCCTTCGTCATTGTTTTCACCCATGCCTCCTCGACTTCCTTGGTAAACGCTCGGCCCAAATTTCTGCGCAGCACGTCCACCATCACCGGAGTTATTTTCTAAAAGAAAAATAAAGAATGACGATCGTGACAGTGATGACGATGATTTTAATGATGATGACGATTTACATGATTTAAATGATGGTGATGATGATGACGATTCTAATAATAATAATAACGAGGAGAAAAATGATGACGATGACAACGATCCTGATGACTTGAAAAAAAAACCAAATTACAGTATTTGTGCAGGTCGAGCCCCGATGATCCGGGGGCAAAAATAATATAAATTCCTACGCGACGAACGATAACTCGCAACTCGCAGACAGATTGCGTATGATTGGCTGATACGAGTGAAATATATTATCAAATTGACTGGGCTCGATCTCGGATCAACGATCGCGTTACGCGAACGCGCGCTTTCCTCTCATCAAAACCGTCTAGGGATCTTTCGCGTGATCGCGTACTCGATCGAGCAGCAACGTCGCGTAGCGGCCTTTGTACCCGTCTATCACGTAATCGGGACTCGAGAATACGTTCGAAGAAATTCCAAAGTTGACCTTCAAACGACCTTCACTGTTACATCCAAGGTCACTTCGGCATTGCTATCTTTTTCATCTCTCGAAACGCAGCAACTTTCGTTCGAAAGTTTTTTCGATTCCATTCGTACTTTTTTAAATATAAGCCCGTGACACTTTTGATCGGACACCCGGTATATCGTCCAACATTTTTTTTCTAGAAGCCTTTGTAGAATTTCTAGAAACATTCCAGAATTTCTAAAATGCATCTAGAAATTTTTAAATGCTTCTGAAACGTTTCTAGAATTCTAAAATTCTAGGGTGTGAAAAATTTCTAGACTGTTTTCCAGAATGTTTTTCTTGAAAAAATGGAAGAACTCACGCTGATTCGTTGCTTGTTTAGGCCGCGTTTTTCGTGCCTCGCGCCGAGACCCTCCAGGTGTGGTATCAGACGATTCGCGTTGGTCAAATTTTCAATCATCGTATTAAACGCTTTCGCGACGTTCACCCCGTGCGCTTGAAACTTCTTGTTACCCGGTAGCTCCTCTCGCGGCACGTCTCTGAATGCCTCGAATAAAGATTGGTATTCGGGATAGGCATCTATCAGACTGAACAATCCGTCATCAGTAATTAATTCATTAGTCATGATTATTCTACCTCGCTAATTTTTTTTAACTTTTTCATACTATTTTTGATAGTCAAATTTGCCGATACGATGCTTGTAGAACCCAAACAAACCCAAACTCCCGAGGAAAAAAAAATATTCAGAATTATCGTGTTTTTTTCAGCCCAAAATCATGCGAATCCTCATAATAATTATAAATTATATCAATAATAATAATAATAATAATAACAATAAGGGTAAGCAAATGTAACTTTTATTTAACCCAAACAAACCCAACCAATAATAATAATAATAATAATAATAATAACGATAATACATTAGTGCGACTTTAATTCAACAGTCGACTCGCATTTAATGAAAAACATGGGGACGAATGAGAATGAACGAGTGCGTAGTGCTTTTCACTTATACGTTAGGTTTGAGGACGACTCTGAATCACTCTCCCCGTATGGTGGTGCACGTGCCGAATGCTCTTTTGCATCTTTCAATTTGTCCCTGCACGGCGTGCAGGGAGAAAGAGATAGAAAGAGAGGGAGAGAGAGAGAAGGAGATGCAATTTGGTAAGCGTGACCAGAGACCCGAGCACGTGTGCAGCTTTAAGTGATTGTCTCATGAATATTCAACAGCCGGAAGAATACACTCTGCATAATACACGTAGGTCTGAATAGGCGATATAAAGAAGCTTTATATCATAGAGCAATCAAGGCAAGACGTTGCCTTCCAAGGTCCCCACGATTTCACTCCAAATTAACGAACGTACCACGTGACAATATTTTCATTTTTGCCTCTGCTGACAATTAACTGATAATTGGAAAATCAATTATTCAAGAATACACGCTTTAATGGAATTGTTTATCGAGAAACAAAAATATTAGTGCGAAACGTTAATATTTTTTCTATTTTTTTGGAATTAATTTTATTTAATACTTTTAACAATGTTTTACAGTTGAGATTGTTCAATAATTTAATAATGTTCAGTGTAATTTTTTAAATGTTTCAAATAATTTGTTGCACCTAACATTATTGAATATTTTTAATAATGTTTTGCAATAATGAATAATCTTTTCATTAATAATGATAAAAAGTAAAATTGATATGAGAAAAAAAGGGAAAGTTGGTCATGCCACTTGTGAAATGGAAGTCTCATATTCGTTCGAACTTATCAACTTCGCGATAACTTCTGATAATTAATATTACAAAATACTCGAGCGTCATTTACGTAAAGTGGTATCGAATTGCTGTCGTAATTTATGTTCGAAAATTTCGCCCTCATTATTTTCAATCGTTTCCAATTGCAAAAAAAAATAAAATAAAAAATGATTAATATTAAATCGAATTTTAATTTTTTCAAAAGTACGAAGTTAAATTTTCGAAAAAGGTAATTCATACATTTTTTTCCGTCTTTTCACATTGTCAAAAAAATTAAATAAAATTCCATTGAATTTTAATTTTTGAAAAAGTACAAAGGCTAAATAATCACCCGATAATCGCGGTATCAAAATCTATGAAATATCGTTACGAACGTCCGTGACTGTGGAGACGATATTAAATCGAGAATAGGAATATTGAAGAGGGGAAAAGCCATCAGTGCTCCGATCCCTCACGAATGTCAACAAAATCCTATCCGAGAAGATCCTTTGTACATTTTCAACGATGCGTAATTAGAGCCAGGATAATTATTTATTCTCCTTATGAATAAAATGAATTTTCAAAAATCTGAATACGTCCTATACAGCGTACATCAAGGCCAAGGTTCACCGAAGCTATTTTCGATGATAATTAATTCCTTTGCTTCCATTATTCGTCATCCGGTTCAAAAATCAATGTGGCCTTGAAAAATTCTCCCCTCCGTTTTTCAAATATTACAATAAAAATATTATCAATATTTAACCATCAAAAAATTATTGCCTACTTCACGATTTTGACTTTCAATTATTATCCTATTTCAATTAATATTTTCAATACAATAATTACCATTTTCATAATCACGATGGAAAAAAATATATATTATTTCCGTGTTTCACGAACGCGAAGAAAATAAAAACACATAATTCCGAACTTTCGAAGGATAAAAATAGAGTTTTAAAATCATGCAATATCCGCAAATTTTTTTTTTTTTTCCATCGTTCCGGGCCTTCTCAGGAGTTTTTTTTTTCCCTCGAGGCTTTCTCTTCATCGGGACATTTTTATGATTATGAATTTCTTCGTTCCCCCCTTCAACTCCTCCGCCCTTCCCCCGCCCGTTTATTTTTCTCTCTTTTAATCCGTTACGTCATTTCTCGTTTAATTAGATCTGAGAGCTCGAGGAGTATTCGTAAATTTGGAGAGGCAAGACCGGCGTTTGCGGCATCGCATCCGACGAGATAATTACACCAGCTGGAGTAACGATTAATCGAGAATCGATATATGAGGTGGTTTTGGCGGTGAGGGGAAGGAAAAGAGAGGGGGAGCACAGAATTCGAGAGAGAGAGAGAATATGAGATGAGAGGGATGAGATAAATTTGCAGCAGTTAGTAATAGTGCAGTATACGTAGTTAATTATACCTCAACATAACATCGAGACCAGAAGCCACGAGATCCTTCGTCAATGGTGCCCACGTACTTTGTACCATATTGATTTCTCGGTCGGTCAATCCGGTCACCGGATCGACTTTTTCCTGGCCCCCGCTCGCCATTTAACGATCTGTCAACAAACCCAAACATATCGATCATTTTTCAGGCTTGGTTGTTTTAAATGATTTGAACAATGTTTTTGGTCCCAAAAAAGGGAATTAAATAATTGTCGATATATTGAAAGAACGAAATGAAAAATTCTGATTGTAATTTACAATTGATTGTTTGTTATGCTGTTGCAATTTATCTTGAGACAATAAACAATTTGGAGAAAAATTTTAAAAATGTAACAATAAAAATTAAGAAAAATGAAAGAAAAGTGATGGAAAATAACAAATAATTACTGCCGATTAATCATTATTTTAATAATTAACAATTCGAAATCAGTATAAAACTTAATAACTTTTTCGATAAAAAAAAAAAGAATAATTTATTAAAATCGCTCATCGCTTCGATAGTTTCGTCAGATATAAATATTTAAAAATCGGGTTCGTTTTCTGGGTACTGAGTTAACACGAACTGTTCGGATTTCGTTAAATCAGTTTTACGATATACGCAAACTCACAAATATACAAATTATATATAAATAAATACGTACGTAAATAAACTATTGAAAAATTCAAACAAAAATTCAAAATACGCGAAGAATTAAAAAAACAATCAAACAAAGATTCTCGAGCGAAGAATCATCTCAATTCCTTGAGTCTTAAGATCCCACAAAATGCAATCCTTTTCCGGTCGCGACTCGTCAAAAAACCGGTTTGGCGAGCCATTACTTTGCAATAAAAAAAAAACCATAACAAAATAATACTCGCCTATAACTCTCGTGGGTAAAAAATATTCGCTTGAGATGTCTCCTGGATCTCTCTTTCAAAACTTCACCACGGGCGATCGCGCGTTAAAAAAAAACACACAAAATTACAAACAATTTGATTTTCTGTCCTTTCCGATCTTTGCGTAGGCGTCGATTAGAAAATCACGGAAATCACCGTCGATTCTTCGTCAAATTAAAAAACCGATCGGAACCGGTGATCAAATTATTCTTCCTTTTTGGTTTGTTTATTTTTTAAAAATCTTTATTTATGGTAAAAAATACGAGGAAAGCAGCACGGGTACGAAATGTTTTGAAAGAATAGTGACGAGGAGATTAAAGCGAGCCCCGGTCCTCACCGTCTCGCTCCTCGAGTCATACTACATTTATCTTTCAATATCGCGCGCGATATCGTACCGTGCCTCGGGCTTTGGGCGGCCGGGAGGGGAGGGATTTCTCTCTCTCCGCCTTCTCTCTCGCTATCTCATTTTATTTCGTATTTCCCGCTTTCCCTTGGCTCTCGTACGCCCTTCCATTTTTCTTCTTTTTTTCTTTTTCTTCTTCTCCTTTTCTCCTTCGTATTCCTCCTCTTTCTTTTCCATTAATCCCCCTCCCACCTTTTTGTTTATTATTATTATTTATTATTATTCACTTTTGAGGTCTAGTTTATTTCAACATTATTTTTACGTTCTGGTTTATTTTTATCTATTTGATTTTGAAGTTCTGGTTAATTTAAATTTTATTTTAATATTAAGTTATGTGTTGTCCATCTTTAGTCAAGTCTTGTGATAAGACTGAATATTTTTTTAACATTTTTGTGTGTTTTGATTTCTTTTTTCTTTGTTATATTATTATTTAGTTATTGTTTTGTTAAACTTTGTATCTTTGTTTTGTTGAAATTTGGGTTTTTTATTAAATTGGGAATAAGTTTTTTTTTTACTGAGGCATAATAAAATCTATCATCATCATCATCACCATCATCATCATCGTAATCCCTTTCTTTCTCTCCCTCTCGTGTTCGAACATTGTCGAGCTGAACGATATCGATAAAAATTGATCCATCAGAAAAATACTTTAAAGCATCCTTTTCATGCAGGCTGGGCCACCCTTCCCGTTATCGTCGTAATTATTTTTATCGCCCTCGGGACACAAAAAGACGAGAAACATACGCTCGTTTACTTCCAGTGCAAATCGATATTTTGTTCATGCATGTTCCCATTCCCCGGTTTTCAAATTGATTAAAAACGAAGCAATGGGATAGAAGGTGGGGGAGGGGGGCGTTGGTTGAATTGGAATGCAACTTTTTTCACTAGAATGTTACCTATTGAGTTTCGAACTGACCAACGCGGCCCCTCGGGCTAAAATCGAAATAAACAATTTTTTTTATTTTTCAAAATGTTTTTGGTAAACTCTTCGTTGCGGTTTGGAAAAATATTCTTAAATTTTCGAATATTGTTAAAGGGCTACACATTCTGCTTTCATTTCATTTTAATTAATTGTTAATGGATAATTTTTATTTTGGGATTTTTTTGTAAATTTCTCTGATTTGTATAAAATTTGGCTGTTTTTAGAAACGTATAAATTTTGGAATATTGAGAGGCGTGATATTTTCAATTTAAATAGATATTTTTATTAATTATGATTGGAAGGATTTCAGTATTTTTTTTTTAATTTTTTGGAAGTTTTTCTGTTTCCCACAAAATGCAAATTTTTGAGAAACTTATCGAACGCGAAACATTCGAGGTGCGTCGAGTCGTCGGCACTTTATTTCGCGCGCGATAAAAAACCCTAATTGCACGACAAAAGTCGATTGCCTTATTTTTCATCAATGGCAACCGGAAACCGAGAAACAAGGTGGGATAAATGGTAATTTGCGTGATACCAGTCGCGCGTTTTAACTTTTGCGAATTGAAAGTGTTCCCTCGTCGTTCGAATTGGAACATTGTCGTTCTTCCACCATGACCGTGAACTGTATTCGCGCCGCGTTTTATTTTTCAAAGATTACGAACTAACTCCAAGCCGAAAACAGAAAATCGAAATATATCGTGGCAAAACGAAAATCAATTAAAAAATTGCATGCAGAAAAAATATTTTTTACATTTTCGATTAGATTTTTTAAATAAATTTTCTTTTTTTGTTCATTCGAAACTGTGAGCGATTTTTTAAAATTACAATTTTGTTGGAAAATGTGCGTGAGAAAATATATTAAAAAATATATGTGAAAATGTATTTCGAAAAAAAATGTAAGAAATATATTTTGAAAAAACTCTTAAAATAATACTTCGAACAAAATTTTAAAAAATATATCTAATAAAGTGGAAGGACTTTTTAACAAAAAACTTTGAAAAAAAAATAATTAAGTAATCTTTTAACAAAAAACTTTTTAACAAAAAACTTTAGATTATTAAAAAGCAAAGCTCAATGCAACAAGAAAACTCAAGCAACAAAAACTAACAAAAAATAAATCGATAAAAAAAATGTGTTTCAAATTACAAACAAATCAATTTATACATTTAATACACTAAGTAAAAATGTATTTTTTATTCAAATTAAAAAAATGTATTGAAATATCTAAAAAAAATTAATTAATTAATCAAAGGAAATAAATTGGACAATCGTCGTAAAATGCAAGTGTCTTAATTATACGCAAACGATTCTCCAAACAGTATTCCGTGCTGACATTCATCGATCCAATTTTGATATTTTTCAAAATTCTCCTCCTCATTAAAGATGCAAATAAAAGTTGTCAAAAAGATTGAGGTTGAGAAGGGAAGGAGGACAAAATTCGTCGGGACGACGAGGACCAGCATTATCCGGCAATTGTTAGCTGGATGTTCAGGTGAGTAGAGGAAACGATAATTATCATAAGAAAAAAAAACAATTATAAAAAATGATGATGATTGTAAATAAATAATCACCATTGTAGAAAAAAATCATATTCATTCAAAAAAATGACAACAATTGTTCATAAAAATACGATAAATTAATCATTACTAATCAATTAATTATCTATAGATAATTAATCCCCATTGTAAAAAACATCATTCTTATTATAAAAAAATGACAGCAATTATTCAAAAAAATACAATTAATTAGTAATCACTGATCAAATAATTATTTCGAAATAAAAATCACCGCCGTAAAAAAAATATTTATTTAAAAAAAAAGAAAAAAATTATTCAAAGAAATACGATAAATTCCCGAAGCCAATTTGACGCTGATAAACGCGGGGCTGCAGTTCGGTTGGCCGGCGGTATCGCTTCCGGATCTCGAAGCCGAGGAAGCCTCGGTCCGCGTGAGTTCGAGCGAGGGTGCGTGGATCGTTTGCGCGTTGTCGATGGGCGCCTGTCTCGGTCCGATTCTCTCGGCCATTTTGGTCAACAATATCGGCCGGAAGTGGACATTGATCGGTACAGTGATACCCAATATAGCTTGCTGGATCCTCGTTTACCACGCCGAAACCTCGGAGATGTTTTTTGCTGCGAGGTTCATCGGCGGTATCGGTCTTGGCGCCACATTCGCTACGGTACCGATGTACATCGGCGAAATCGCCGAGACGAGGATGCGCGGGGCCCTCGGTTGCATGCTCTGCATTATGGTCGGCCTCGGCAATTTGATGACGTATGTCATCGGTGCTTATCTCTCGATACCGGTACTCAAAATTTTCATTTTTTATTCGCACGATATTCTTCGCAAAAAAACTACATTCAATTGAATTGAATATCATTCAGTCCTTAATTGAAACTTTACTGATTAATTGTATTTTATTTATTTCATTCATCATTTCCAACTTCTCATTATTAATATTCGTTAAATATTATTCATATTTTTACAAACGTAAATAATAATAATAATAATAATAATAATAAGAGGACAAGTTTTTAAATAAAATAATACTTGATAAATCGAAGAATCGTTAAGTATATATTATTTATTGTCGATACACTTGTTTATCATAATAACTATAACGATAAGGACACGAATGATAATGGTAATAATTTATTTATTAATCATAAGATACATAATAATTAATTCGCGTAATATAATCAGTAATAATAATAATATTAGTAATCGTTGCTTAAATTATTATAATAATCAAAAATAATAATAGCTCCACTGTAATTAATCACGTGATTTTCGGTTTTGCGAATAATTCGAGGTTTTTTTAATTTAGAGATTCATTAATTGACGAATTATGAAAATTGACTGTGCGACCGAAGTAAAAAAATGTACAAAAATTGAACGATCGATAAAAATAGTTATTAAAAAGGTTATTAATTCGTATCAATAAGATTTTTATTATCGTTAAACCTCACGATAAAACAGATATTAAAAAGATCATTAATGGACTTCACGATAAAATAGATATTGAAAAGATAATTAATTCGTTATTATGAAATGTTTTTAATATCTTTGAACTTTACGATTATTAAATAACTTAAATAACTCAAATAATAGATAACGAATAAATAAAATAATAAATAAGTGAAACAAGGATGATAAACAATGACGAGGAATGATTTGGGTGAACAGATGCTCGCTCTGCTCGACGTGATCCCTTCCCTGGTGTTTCTGGGTACATTCGCGTGGATGCCGGAGACTCCTTACTACCATTTGACCCGTGGTAATTATCGGGAAGCCGAGAGAGCGTTGGTATGGTTGCGGGGTAGTCCAGAGGTGACCGAAGAGCTCCAGGAGATGCTAAACTTGACGAGAAACGAGGAGCGTTATCGCGGTGGAATCGGTGAACTTTTTACGATCCGTGGTAACCGTTGGGCTACGATGATAGCTTTCGTTGCTATCGGTGCCCAACAGATGTCAGGATTGTTCGCGATTTTCGCGTATTCCGGTTTGATATTCGAGGCGACGACGCGATCGTTGAAACCGGAAATTCTTGTTGCGATTTGCGGTATCGTGAGTTTGGTCTTCAACGTATTGGCTTTTATGGTGATCGATCGAATCGGGAGAAAACCGTTGATACTTACGTCATCACTGGGAACCGTCGTTTGCCTATTTTTGATCGGCCTCCACTTCCACTCAAGATCCACTTCCGGTTTAGATGAAATCGTTCAAGATGCCGACCAACAAACGATCTTTTGGTTACCGATCGCATCGCTGATGGCGTTTTACGCTTTCTACGCTATTGGACTCGGACCAATTCCCTACGCTCTCATCTCCGAAATTTATCCCATCAGCGTCAAAGCTTGGGCCACCATGGTTGTATCTATTTACGGATCTTTGCTCAGCGTCGTCGTTTCCAAAATCTATCAAGTCGTCGTTGATCGATACGGTGAACACGTTATCTTCTGGAGCTTCGCCGTTATGGAAACTATCTTCGCCACACTCGTTTCCATTCTCGTATTCGAAACCAAAGGCAAATCCTTCGAGGACATTCAAACGAGACTTAACGGATATCCGACTAAGAAAATAATCAAAATCGCACCTAAGGAGGATCATCGCGTAGAACCGTTTTTCATACCATCCGAAGAAAACTTTGTTGTTCCTTTTTAACGATCTTTTTTCGTTCCTGGATGTTTTCCGATATTCCTGAAATTTTATCGAATTTCTGGTAATTTCTGGAATTCCAGGAATTTCCTGGAATTCTTGAAAACGTTTCGTTTATGGAAATAAAACATCTTTAATGTAATTGGCTGATAAATCTTAAAGCAAAGCAATGGGAAATTCATTTTTCATCATTTTTTGAGGAAATTTGATACTATTTTAACGTACATTAAAAAATGTACGAACGATTTTTCAATCGTCTTATCAAATCTAAAAATGATGTTTTTTTTTAATGGAAGATCGCAAATACTTTCAATCTGCAATTTTGATCTCGTCGAGTTGGAACATTTGTAACTGAAATAATAGGGAAATTTAACAAATTATAAAAATACAACTGGAAAATACCATAGTTTTCTTTGGTTGCGAGAAAAAAAAAACTAGCCTGGGGTTTTTCTGGATTCATCGCTACGTCGTGGGGTGAACGATGTTTCCTTTCCTCCGTCGTCTCCTCGCTCGTGCTACATCGTTCGGTTTGCCGTCTACAATTAAAATTTGGAATGAACCACTGAAATTTGTTGACATCGATCGACTTTGGGAAATGACTAATCATTTTTTTTAATTGCGAAAAATTGTTTTCAATTTATGAACTTTAATATTATTATTTTGTTCATAACTATGTCAATTGATTCTTAAATAATTATTTCTATGAGTACTTTAATAATTAATAGAATTAACTATTAATTAATTGATTAATTAATTAATTCAATACATTAATCGAATAATAATAATTATTAATAAAGTAATTAACAACAATTAATAGTTATATAATTTATTCATTAAATCATTAATTCGATAATGAAGACGTTAATTTTTTTTTAACTCAATAATTCCCCACGTTTCCGGTTTTTTGATTCGTTTAACAATTGGCATTTAGTAATTCGAAAATTAAATTCTTCAAATCAAATTTCAGAACAAATTTGTTTATTGTTCATTATTTAATTTAAAAATTACGGATAACAAAAAGTTTCCGTTTGTTAGAAGTAAATTGCACGGAAAGTGCTTTTTTTATTAAGTGAAAATGAAGCGAACCGTTATGAAAATTGTTGAGTGCACCAACCTTTTAGGACTGTGGAAGAGTTTTTCGTATTGGGGGGAAATTTCGTCCCGGTGATCAATCTTCCCGAGAATGTCGAGGATTCGGGCCTCCCCGGGTCGCATGACTCATTCTGTGATCTCGAAGGTGGACAGGAATTTAAATTTTGATGCATTCCCTTTTTTTTCAACTTCTCCAGCCACGACACATTACGATGCTCGACGGACTTCCAGTTACGCGGATCGTCCGCTGCGTAGTTCCGGTATCAGGAAAATTCATTTTTTATAAATTATTTATCAGTTTTATTGTTATTTTCCAAAGTTTTCCCAATTTTATTATTTCTTATAGTTTTTCAAATTTTTATTATCGTCTTCTTTTTTCTAATGTCTATCATATTTCTTATTTGAAATCAATTTTTGTTGTATAATAACGAAATTAGCGTTGGCAATTAACAATTACGAAAAATGATAATATAATTTCATAATTATTTGATAATTACGGGTTATGAAATCATCAAAAACGATTGGCCTGAATTTTAAATTATTAATTAAAATGTGTTGCCCAATAATATGTCATTTAAAAAATAATTAATTATTTAGAAAATTAATTTTCATTCATTTTTCAAAAACACGATGTCTGATATTTAATCATTAATTAATAATTTTTTTTCGTGAAGAAAGAAAAATGTTTCTTTTTTTTTCAAGAAATAATAACAAATTCTACAAATTCTGTAAAACATTTGCGACTGATTATTTAAAAATTGTACAACGCTCTGTTCGTGACTGATTGATCGTTTTTAACGAAGGATTTATCGGATTTTCCGAGACGGCAGGCTTACTCGAACGACACTGATTAACTTCCGTAGAGGCTTTGTCGTGACGATATTTCTCGAGCGAGAGAAACGAAGCCATGCCCGAGAGTTCCATATCAATGGACGACCAGAATGCCATTTTTATCTGCCAGTATTGTTTCTTCTGGATCCAATGCTCCAGGGGTCTTCCATAGATCGAGGGAGAATCGCACGCGGACAATAAGCACCCGCAAAACTCCTTCAATGGAGACGGAGATCGACACAACAATGAAATGAATACCAACGATTTTTTATTATTTTTACCCTTCTATTTTATTAATTATTTTTTTCATTCGAAATAACCCCGATGTTTTCTTAAACTATTTTCGTTTGATCACTACTTTCAATAAAACGTTTGAATAATATTTTATCATTAAAAAACATTAAATATATGTGCATTATAGTAAATCATTCATATTTTATAACCTAAAAATAAATATGATGTCAACATTTTTGTACAATCGTGACTAAAATTTGCATTATTTTGAAATTGGTTTTAATCAATTTAAGAAAATAAGGTTCACGCTAATTTTGACCACGATTGTATAAACATTTTGTCATTATGGTCATGTTTCGGTTCTATAAATGATGAATTTTTTTTCGATTTTGTTTGAATTTTTTGGAAGTATTTTGAAATAATAATGTTTTGAATTGTTTAGAATAAAAATGTTTCGCATTTTTTCTGGAATCGTACATTAAATTTTTCATTTCCTTCGAGCATCAAATTGACTATTATTTATTGCTATTATTATTTTTAATGAATAAAAAGATTTGTAAAATTCAATTCGAAATTTTCATGAAAATACCAATCATCTTTTTTAGCGTTGAAAATGATTTGCGATAATTGACATTTTTATCGAAGTTTCAACCTAACCTCTTTTATAATCTGGACTACCTAAATATAAGGTTAAAATTTGAACTAATGTTATTATTAATTAACAAAAAATAAATGTTCAAAAGTATGATAGAAACTGAATCTTCAATTTCAGTAAAAATTATTCACCATCTCATTTCTGTTTAATTATTATTCTTTCGAAATAAAATAAGGGGATACATCGCACTTTGTTTCTGGAAGGCTTTCCGTATCTTTCCATTAGCTGAGGGTCTTTTTTCCTTTGAATGTCCATAAGTTGATAAATTCTCGGCAACAATCCACCAACGTAGCGAACATGGATGAGGGTGCATTCCGCGCTCATTTCTCCTGGGATTTCTTGGGCGAGCATTTGCAACAAATCCGTCATGAAATTCTGACGAAAAAGATAAAGAAAGAAACAACATCGAATCAAAACGTGAAAGTACGAGTGTTCAGTCGAAAATATTTTGGAATTACGAAATGGCTGCGAACTTCCAAATCTCGAAGGGAAAGTTGCATATCCTTGTGAATCATCGCGATATAACCTAAAAGATGGTCACGCTGGCGTGGCTTTCTTGAGTAATCGATGAACAGCGCGCTCATCACTGTGAATACCGCTGACATTTTTTTTCTTATTTTCGCATCTTGCACGAATTCGGGAATATCTTCTTCATGGAAGTATTTTACGTACTTAGGATGATTCCGGAATAGTCTGCGGGTGATCGTACGACGAACGAACTGTCAAACGTAGAAACTGATTTTCCCGCAAAGAATAACCAGTCATAAAAAAATAATCAATTTCCTTGTTTCGATGGATTTTGTGAAAGTTCTTTTTATAATCGCTTTAAATTCATAAAAACTCGTGAAAATAGAACATTCGAACGAAATGTTGTTCGAATAGACGAAAGTAAGAAATCGACTTCGTTCTCGACGTTTACGGTCTCACCTATACTTCAAAATCGTAACACTTGGACGAAGAACCGTTCTTCCAAAAGAATTTTGTTTTTTCAAATACGAAAATCGAAATTCATCGAAATGGCGAAAAAAATTGACGTAGCGTTATGCGGGGCGAATACTTGGAGCGGTGACCGCTCAGCTGTTGCCGCGATAATCGAAATAGGTTAGGTTCAACGTCACGGACATGTTGGAGAACGACGAGCCGTAATACGAAAGATCACATTCGACGATCTGCCAGACTCTCTTTATCATCGCGGTGTCCCTCGTTTTCACACGATAAATACTCTTGTACTCTTGGTCCTTGATGCTCATCGCTTTCCAACCAGAAGTCCCCATTTTCCGAGTGATTTTTACCACTTAATTGTGACAAAAAAAGATACATAGATCGAGGCTCGAAATAGATCGATTGTCAATTTCTTTGCCTGATGGAAGAATTTTTGAACATTTTATTAAATATTTAGCAAAATGTGAATTTCAGCTATGAAAGATCGACGTGATAAAGATTCTGATTCTTAATACATATAATACAACATTCGTAATGCATCTTTGCGGGAAAAGGCGAATGCGTGTCAGCAAATGTAACAAAAGCAACACTTTTTTGAACTTTTCTCAGCCATTTTTCCTCGGCAGGAGACATCTCAGGTGTCAAATTGTGCATCTCCAGCATGGCCAGATCAACGTATTCTTTGATTTACGATTGACTCAAACGCAACATCGCTTTTTTATTTTCTTAGAAATAACGACTTTATCCAATAACGTCCACCATTTATTGATCGGACACCAATGAATTCTAGTGACTCGTCGCTGATTTCATTATCGCCAAGATCCTTCTTAGCGTCAAATATGTACAAAATGGAGTCACTAGGTTCTACTCAATAAAGAATATTGACTCTTGGAATCCTCGGATAACAAATGTCCCGAACAAATACATGGGTTAGGATATCTTGGTTAGCGTGTCGGCGTATTGGAACTCCGGGCTGTTTTCGTACTCGCACATGTCGAGTGCGATCACACAGCTTTCACGTACAACGCGTTTCTCGTCTTTCATGTAGTCGGAGAGAATTCTAGTGCATTCCGGATGGGCTATGGAGCCCAGAGCTTCGGCGCACTCGTGCCTGACCATTTCGTTTTCCGTCGGGTCTTCCAGCGACTCACGAAGGTAAGGCATCGAAATCGCCTCTTGCAATTGTCCCAGAACAAACGCGATCTCGTGCCTGAAGAGAGCACCACCGGCTTTCAAACCTGGAATCAACGTTGAGAGAAATTCAGTTCCTTTTGATGGCATTTTGTTGTTCATTGCGCATTTCTGTGAAAATGACTCGTTTCAACCTGCGGCAAGTGCCAAAACGCTTTCTTCGCTCCTGAGATTCCGGAGGGCAAACATTGCTCTGTAACGATCGAATAGTGCCGCCTCTTCGTCCAGTAATAAATTCTTTAGCTCTTCAACGTTAGTGGTGGCTGCTGGTGGTGCCGGATCCACAGAATCATAAGGATTCTCGCTGGAGTCTTTGCCATCCTGATCCAATTTCTCCAGCCACTTTATACGCTGCAGTGCCAACTGGCACGTCTCTGCCACCTCGATACAAGCGTCTTTACTGTATCGTTCCAGTACTGGGATTGCGGATGGATCTCCTATCGCGCCCAGGGCTTCACCTGTGCCAATGAGGAAATTTAATACATTATTGAAAAATTGGCAATTTACATAGTTTTTCAAATAAGACATATAATAACCCTTATGGAGATTGTATTTTTTTTACTACTTTTGAGTATGAACATTCTTTAATAATAATTAAAGAACGGACATTTCGTATTTCCCAATAGAAACATACCAAGGATTGTGCATTTTTCATATACCACAAGTGCACTTTAAACGAGTGACTTTTTCGAATTATGAAGGTGTAACAAACAAATATGAGACCGGAATTGGCCAGCTGTTTCGTATGTTTTCCGCACTCGGAAAACACGTGACAGCCTGACGAGACAGGAAAATTGGCGGATAGGAAAAGACAGCTGTAATTTAACAGTTGCCTAAAAGGGAATGGCATTTCCGTCCACGTGACGGTTGTGTTATCTAACCTGCTTCGTGACGAACCATCGGTTCTTGTTTTTCGTCCTGGAGAACTTCAATGAGGATGGGAATAGCTCTCGAATCCTGCATTTGTCCAAGACAGTAAGCGAGCTCGTGTTTCAACAGCGCGGACGAATCTTCGAAGCACGTTTTTATTTGCTTGATGCACAATTCACCACCGATACTTCTTAATGTGAAAAGAGCGCGGAATCGCTCCTTAAGCGGACGATTCGCGTCGTTCAACACGCGACCAATCGCCACTATTTTTTGCTCGCCGATTTCCGACATTTCGGAAAATTTGGCAGATAAAAACTCGAAACAAAACTTTTTCTGCCCGTCGAACGATTAACCGCTTTTTTAAAGCAATGTTTAAGCAATATTTAAGAACCGTCTTTGAGAGACGAGGATTTTGAGGTTACGTGATATAACGCAACAACCGAAGCATGCAATTGTAAGCAAACGTTTGAATGACTACACGAGGCTGCAGAATGATGGCTGCAATGTGCGGAGAGTCACGAACGGAGATGGTTGGTACTAATTTCCGTAATGTTCGCTCTTTCACATTCGCGCGATCTGGATAACATTGTCTCTCTCGGCTCGACCGCAAAATGAGGAAAGACGTATTTCCTCTCGAGTATCGTGAATACTGAAAATGAATTAGGCCCATGAATTGACAGATGTACGGAAATCGTCGCTTATCAGCGCACGAAGCTTCGGTGTAGAGCCAACGAAGTCAGACGTACATAGAAGAATAGTTCTTATGGGCGGCTTGAAGACAAATATTCTGCGACCCAAACTGCCGCCTGGCGGCGTCATGAGCGGCCTATTATGGAGGACTGCCGTAAAGTTAGCGCCCCTGCCACTTTTGAGTAATCGGCTTTTTTTACGAATCGATGATACAAGATATACAGGGTGTCCCACGACGGAACGTCATCCGTGAAATTGCGGGTTGGGGGTGAAATTCTGAGTCGATTGATACAAGCGTATATGGTTCCCGGATCAACCCCTGAATTATTATTAATATTTCGAAATTACGATTATATAATTATTATTCTATAATCGTAATTTCGTCGAAAACGCCGTCGAAAGCACCTTTTTAGAAGTTTTTTATGATTTTTTCATGGAAATTTTGGGTTTTGGGAGAAATAAATGGTAGATTCGTGTTCAAGGGATAAAATTACATGGAAATCGATCAATAAAAAAAAAAATTTTTAATCAAAAATTTTTTTGGTTTTTTGGGGCATTAAAGTTTTTTCCCTAAATCATGGATAACTTCTTTTCCTTTGGGATTTGGCACCCTATTTTGCGCACAATCTCTTCGGTATGATTTTCTCTTCAAAATCCTTCTTGGATTGTCAAGTTCCAATGATTTTTTGATTTTTGGCAGAATTTCAAAGTTGGACAATCGTTTTTTGAAAATTTTTCCATACATACCCCTTTGCGTTTTTTTTTTAGCGATTTTTCAAGTGGACTTTCCGGGAAAACTATTAGCGATATTGATACGAATCCAACGCCATTATTTAAGTCAAGCAAAAACCATTTCCAAACGTACCCAATGAATCCCCATAGCCTCCGAGTAGGTCATCCCACGACCTTTTGAAATATGTTGATTTTTGAGATTCCGGAAAAGTGGCCGGGGAGAACGAACAACATTTTTTTTCCGTTTATTAAGTATTAAAAAGGTGTATTTGATCGGAAATTTTCCGCTGATTACAAATATGCCCGAGTTTTTGTCGAAAGTACGAAATTAGATGGGGATAATGCAAAAAACGTTTCTCAAATATATTTATGACATTTTTTCCTCGACATGTTGGGTTTTGGGGGAAATAAATGGTTGATTCGTGTGAAGGGGATAAAATTACATCAAAATGGACCAATTAAAAAAAATTGAAAATCCAACATTTTTTTCGATTTTTGGGGAACAAAAGTTTTTTTAGTAACAGGTGAATAACGGTTTTATCCTTTAGGGTCTGGTAGTCCATTTTGTGCTCGATCTATTCGTTATGATTTTCTGTTCAAAATACTTTTTTAATCATACAAATCCGACGATTTTGCGATTTTTTGCAGAATTTTAAAGTTGGACCATCGATTTATACAAATTTTTCCATACAAAGCATTATCCCCAAAAGAAAGTCAATCTTTTATCCTGCCGCGATTAGCAAGTATAGAAAAGTGCGTGTATATTGCAAGCGATCAGATGGTCCTGAGAGAACGAAAAAATTGGCCGCCTTTACAAGCAGGAGAAAACCGCTAAAAATTGCGAAAAAAATCCCAAAAAACTGAAAAAATGCGAACTTACGAGACACGAAAAACAAGTTAATTATCCATCGGGCCGCCAACATTATATACCAAAAAGTGCACGTATATTACAAGTGATCAGATGGTCTTGTTCGTGGCGTCCCTGTAGCTTCTGTCTACAGGGACGCACGATTGATCCCGCGTTTCTGTTTTTTTTTTCACTATTACTAAGAATTCTTATTTAATTAGTTACTTGGTATGAATTATCATCATTATTTTTGTTGGTTACGTTTTAGTGTCGAAAAATTTGTCGCCACTCCGACCGATTATTCTATTAGTTAGTACATTAATTAAAATATAATAATAAATATAAATGACAACTGTTTTAAGTTCTAAAAAATTGTTTGCGCTGGACTCGCACCCGTCCCGATGCCAAATAAATTGTAATTCATTAAAGTAAGCAGAACTATTTTTATATTCGTATTATTTTTATATGAATTGTCGTACTTTCATCAAGCGATAAAGCACTATCTCCAAAAGTAAGCCAATCATCCATCCGGCCACACATTATAAGTACGTAGTAGTGCGTTAATAATACTATCGATAAAATGGTCCCGTTGGTAGCGTTCATGTCTACGGTGCGAGAGGTCCTAGGATCGCCTCCCGAGTGCGGTAAATTTTTTTTTTTATTTTTTTTTGTATGGGGCGAATTGTTTATTCGTGAACCACTACGTTGATGGCGAGTAGTTATATTCGCATTATTTTTATATGAATTGTCATACTTTCATCAGGCGATAAAGCACTATCTCCAAAAGTATGCCAATCATCCATCCGGCCACACAACATAAGTACTGAGTATTGCATTTACTTTACAGTTGACGAAATGGTCCCGTTGCTAGCGTTCATGTCTACGATGCGAGAGGGCCTGAGATCGCTTCCCGAGTGCGGCACTTTTTTTTTTATTACTTTTTTTGTATGGGTCAAATTGTTTATTCGTTAAACACTACGTCGACGGTGAGTGCTTATATTCGTTTTATTATTACATGAATGA
>JAPYZI010002127.1:0-25806 GCA_030523105.1 Ophioninae sp. A BG-2022a | reverse complement strand
TTTGCAAAAATCGATGGTCCAACTTTGAAATTCTGCCAAAAATCGAAAAATCATCGGATTTTAATGATTAAAAAAGCATTTCGAAGAGAAAATCATAACGAAGAGATTGAGCACAGAGTGGAGGCTCAAATCCTAAAGGGAAAAAAGTTATCGATGATTTAGTGAACAAACTTATTTCGCCCAAAAATCGAAAAAAATTTTGGATTTTTAATATTTTTTTTATTAGTACATTTCGATGTAACTTTGTCCCCTGAACACGAATATACCATTTATTTTCCCAAAAACCGAAAATTTCTCAGAAAAAATGTCGAAAAACTAGTCTAGAAAAGGTTTTTCGCATTTTCCCAGTTTAATTTTGCACTTTCGGCAAAAACTCGGACATATTCCTAACCAGCGGAAAATTTCTCATTAAATATACCCTTTTAAGAGTTTAAAATAAAAAAAAATTTGTTTCGACTTCCTCCGAACACTTTTATAGTTTCTCTATAGTTTCTTTATGGAACCAACAATATTTCGATTCCATACACAGTTTTATTTCTTCTTCACGGCAAGGTACAAAGTGAACACTGTTCGTGCATAGCGACGATAACGATATTATGTATGAAATTTGTTGCGGATCTTGTCTGATTGAATTCGCGCTGCGACATTACCGCGATGTCGCAGCTCGGTAGAAACAAAGTTCGACGTATTTCTGATAGAGAACAGTCGTTTAACAGCCTCGCGTTTTTTGACGAAGAAATATATGTTTTCAGCAACGCAGAGGATCACCGAGGCCGCGATGCCCACACACAGTATACCGAAAATAATGGAAACACGATCCATGTCGATCGCCAAACTGCTCGCCTGCCTGGTTTCCGGCGTTTTTAGTGCCCTCGACATGTATCGTTTCTTTATCGCGTCCAACAATCCGAACTCTCGTAGTTTCATGATCCTGAAATAAAGTTACATCTGTGAATATTCATCGATTTCCTGAAATTACCAGCAATATTAAAATAATGTCTTTTTTCCCAGGTAATTATCCAATGTTTTGACTTGTGGTTTCTTTCAGTTATTTCCAGATAACAATAATTATTTCTTCTCTATCATTAGCACTAATAAGAGTTTGAAGAATACGTCGTCATAGTGAAATTGTTGAACTAGTAAATGATTTCAGGGATTTCCGGGAACATAATTACCCAATATTGAGACTCCTCCAATGTATGACCCTTCTGGTAAATCCTGCCCCCACCGGTGTCAAATAATAGTATTCCCCTACAGCCATGACGTTACATTTTCTCGTGCCTCTCGCTGCCACAACATCTTCAGCGTCGAAGAGCACGTATTTGTTCGGCTCGTTGCATACTTTGTCGTACAGATCGTTAACGGTTGCGACGATTGTCAAACGCCGGGATCTTTTGATACGTCCGAATATTGGTATCACGAAGCGACTCTGAAAAGAACTCGAACCAAATATTTGTTTAGGTTCGTTTGGGTTTATTATTACCGACCGGAATAACGAAGGAAACAAAATTCTTTAAATTCTGTTCGTTCAAACGTTTGATAGCAATCGGTTCGTATCATGCTTACTTTGAAGGTGATGTCGGCGCCTGATCCCTCCAAAACGACTACACGAAAGTCTGTCTTGTCCATAAGAGTTTCGAGATCGTGAAAGGGCGCCTCGAACGATTCCTCGGTCATTCCATAAATCAAACGTGAATTGTACGCGACCAAAGTCAAGTACGCAAAAGCGCCGACTGTAAAATTCAACATTTTCGAACCGCTGCCACTGCTCTTGGACGAAGAGCCTGTAGGTAGCGAAAATATAAACGCACAAACTGGTTGATTATGGCTCTAATAAAAAAATACCTTGTTGGGTCGAGTTTCCGAAAACACTCCACCTACGATTGAAATTTTGAACGAACCATCCGTTTTGTATCTTTCTCGATCGAAAAAGATTAACAAAGGGGTGATTAATGAAAAGATGATTAATTTGTGTAATACGTATACGAAATGAAGAGCACAAGCAGCGCAAATCAAAGTCGATACACGCATCGAAAAATTGGAAAACACAACCATGATCAATTTGGATTAATCTTCAGACGAACGAATAATTATCTCGAATCGCCAAAAAATAATAAGATTGGCCGAAAGCAAAACCACTCGGTTAATTCGATCCTCGCGGTCACCTGGTTGATTGCACATCGTGGCGAAGCTGTAAAACATGTGGTCCCAAATTGTTTCGGTGTTCAAATTCTTTCCCCGATGTCGTATCAAAATTCTCTGTGTCACGATGCTCGCAACACTCAGAGTGATGATGAACGCGAAAATCGAGTACCATACATCCATCGAGAGCAAATGTAGCATCCAGGTACGATTACTCTTCCATTGGCCGTAAGCGAAGATTCTGTAACTGGTTGAGAAACGATTAATACGGATTACCAATGAGATCGAAGTATTCAAATTTGGTTGAAGAATAATTCAATCAATTACACATTTCATACAATAAAAATGTCGTCGCAAGAAAACTCCCTCGAAGCGGAAACAATAATCTGCGCGAATTGCGTCAATACTCACCTGGACATCCAAAAAGCTGGGCTGAAATTGACGGCGTTCACGCGTGTGATGTAGATTATCAGTTTGGGTATAACGTCCGTTCGATTGAGTCTAGCGAGTTCCAAAATACCCGTGTACGTTCCATTCGTTTGAGCTTCCCCCAAAGAAGGTTCTGGACTTTTGCTCAAAATTATTCTACAAAAATATATTTACCATTTTTTATAAACTGTTTTCTAATTTTCATGCTTGTTTCTCTTATATTTACTACATAGTTAAATAATACTATTGTTACGTATTTGTACGCTTTATTGAATTATTATTTACGATCTTTTTGTTCAGCCTGCTGAACGGGCGCGCCTGATAGACTGCCTTTCAGAATAAATAATAATTCAGGGTTTTATCTGGGAACCATAAATGCTTAAATCAATCAGAATTTCATCTTCAACTCCCCATTTCACGGATGACATGCTGTATGAAAAACAGGGATCAAACTGAAATGATCAAAGACGTACGTGAAATTCAAAAAGTTGGCCAAGGTCGTCCAGATATCACCGCAAATACCCGTTACTTTGGTATCGTTGTCGTAGTATTCGAAAAACCCAAGATCCTGGGGAACACAAAAGTTACCCAACAAATAACAGAAAAATACTTTACGGAGCGCAAACTTTGATTTTTTAAAATCGCGATAGCACTTTTCACCTCGTAATATGTGAAATTCAAGTGTTGACCATTGAAGTTTTGTATTTCCCGATATTTGTTTGGCGAGGAGTTATTTGGATTTTTGGGCTTCGACACCTTCTTCAAATCATTAATGGGTTCGAAGTTTTTCAAGTGTTTATTCCACCTTAAATCCGTCCAGGTCGATGCGTATTTTTCACAAGCGATGGTCACGAGTACGACGACCAAAAAATTATTTCGCCCCATTGTTTTGTATATCTCAATCGTTCGCGTTGTTTAAAACGTTTCAGGGTGTTCGTTAAAAAAAAATTATACGACTTTCACGACGAGATGAGAAGACACTGGTGACCGAACTGAAATATCATTCGACGGTTGCTCGCAAAAGCAAACAACGCGGACGAAACGGTACAATTTTCATTTATCTGATGGATAAAATTACATACGTGGCAGGTACGATATATTTGCGAAAATTAACGTTCTTTCCCACGTACAAAGCGAGAGATCGATGTAACTATCGGCCAACGATCGTTCTCGTGATACAACGACGTTTAATGGCATTTTCAGTTTCGCGTGACGCAATCGCAGGCTTATCCCGTTCGTGACGATACGAAACTAGAATATGAAGTGAAAAAAAAAAAAGAAAAAAAGAAAAATGCCACCCTCGCAATTTTTCTTTTATCCATTACTGAGCTTTAAAATTGTAACATCTGTAATTCACTCGCAATAACGTCAAGTTTTTCGACATTTTTCATTACTTTTTTTACTGTGTTATGAAGTTTTACCATTTGTACCCAACTTTTGAATTAACCCGGTCAGTTTTCTTAATCTTAAATCCGACAATCTTTGTTTGTTTGGGTTAAGCGACTAAGTAGTTAAGAACTTAAAGATTCTCAGGAGAAACGTCGACTGCGAATTTCGTATCGATTTTCATAATACACATAAAGAACATTCTCGAGAACGAATACGACGACCGTCGCGATCATACCGATCGACAGCATTACGAATAGCGTCGATACTTGATCGAAGTTTACCGATTCAATCAAGCCCGCGTCCACATCGCTGATCCTGATCGCCAGCCAACGATTCTTCAATCCGTCCAATAGTCCGAACTCCATGAATTTTAATATCCTGAAACGTTTCAGAGCCACCTTTAAATTCGTCTTTACGTTTGATCGCGAACTTAAATGATAACAATTGATTGGTAATTTACCCAATATCGAGAGTTCTTCGGTATTTAAAAGTCTTCGGGACACCCGCACCGATCCACGTCGGATAATATGATTTTCCAGTCGCGACCAGATTGCAAATCAATCTCCCGTAAGCACGGTGCAAATCCGCTGCCCCGAATAACGCGTATTTACGGTTTCCCCAACAGGCCTCTTCGTACAAACGGTGCAACGAGTTCGCGTAGTAAATTCGATTTTTGTATCGATCGCTCGTAACGAATTGGGCGATTTCCTTCTACAAATATTTTCACCAGTAAAAAAGAAGAGAAATAAAAATGGATAAAATAAGAAACAACTAAACGAACTTCAAGATTGAAGTTTTGTAATAATTCTTTCAAAATGACCGAAGTTAATCCTCCTTTCCAAATGAAAGGCAGATAAGGAACCGAAATTCTCTCGAATTTATAGCTGACCTTGAATTTCTCGTGGACCAAAGATGTCCCGAGTGTGATGACGTTATAATCGGTCTTTGTGAACATCGTTTCGAGATCTCGAAACGGCGGTTGTACGTTCTGGTTTTTCAGCCACGATATCAGTTGAGAACTTACGATCGTAAGCAACAGTAAAGCGAATATTTTTTTCGAGATTTCAAGAATTCGGATATGAGAGTAAACGCTTTCAGGCACAAAGCCCTGACAACAAAACGTGGCAAAAGTGTGGAAAAAATGATCGTGCACGTCGTGACGCGAGTCGTTGGCCCTGGAGACTTCCACGGAAATTCTTTGCATCGTACAACCGAGTACGCTAAGAATTACGAAAATCAGCAAAATCGAGCACCACGCCGTTCGTGAAAACATGTGTATTATCCAACCGCTGTTGCTACCCGATTCAGGCTTGATGTACAGTCTGTACCTGTCGAACAAACGTTTATTGACAAGCGTCCCGTTCGACTTATAGGGACGCGCGACTTATCAAATCGATGCGACGGAGAAATGTCTACTTGCGGTAATGCAATTTACTTTTTTTCCATTCAAAACGATTAGGATCGGCTATCCCGACCAAATTGGGATGAAGTTGCTTTTTAAGCTTTTCCATACGACGAAAAATCGATAAAATAATTTGTTGTTACCTTCATTTAGCTAGGTCTTATTACCCGCGGGTACCTTCGTCCTTACGGCTTTCTCATACCTGGTTCTCCATACTGGAATCGTGTAAGTTATCGTCTTGGACTGGTTTTCGAAGTACGCGGTCCTCAATATAACCTGTACGCCGTTTTTCTCCAACATATCGTAGTAGTCCAGAAAACTCTTGTTAGATTGTTGCAATACACCAGGTTCCAAATCACCAGCGTGTCTCACCGGCAGCATCCTGAAATACAAATTTGGAACGTGCTTAGTATCGCGAATTAGCTCTCTTCGTTTTAGCTACAGTTTTCAACCGAATTACCCTATTGGTGGATCGCGTTTTCTTCCTTGAAGTTACTCACGTGAAGTTCAAATACTCGGACAGCATGGTCCACAGTTCGCCGATAATTCCGGTCATCTTCGTGTCATTTTCACAGATATCAACGATGTTCTCTATCTGTCGTTGAATCAGAGGAAGAAAACAAAAATGGTATTATTGATTAGTTTTTAAAAATTTGCATCCGATCGAATCTCGTATAACTGACCTTGTAGCTCGTGAGTTTTAGCACTTCCGCCTGAAAATTATGCGTTTCCAATTCACGACTATTGTCGCAGTAACTCATTTGTACAGCCCGAAACGTCGAAACGTTCTCGAAGGGAATGAAACTCTCGTGATTTCGACTCCATATCAAATTACCGGTCAAACAACCGAGAGCACAATTGTTATTCGTCACCATACCCAATAGAAAGAAAATTGTCAAGAAGGGACGATTCATCGCTGCTTCTCTTCAGCGATGTTTCGACTCTTGTCGACACTAGAGATTCTTATAATTTCTTCATGCTTTCTACCACCAGTGATCGAACACGCGCGACAATCGTCCTTTATAAATTGCAGTCAAGTTCGAAATGTCATCCGCTTTATGCGAGAGATCGAGAATCATTCTCCCGTTCGCATCCGCCGCTCTTCGTGACGAAGCTTTAAGAGATCTGCGATTTCTTTCCGGATCACGCGATTTATCATCGATTCAGTATGCTCCAATTATATTTAACAGGTAAATAACATATTTTTAAAAAATGTCGCGTTCGACCCTGAATAAACACGCTAATAAATGTCTAACATCTTTTTTTTTTCAATGCGGCATTACCGGATCTCTTACGGTGATCGTAGTAATAAATACGTCACGGCCGCAACCGACGATATCTCTTTGCAAGCGCAAGGGTTGTGAATGTTGTAAATTATCGTAAAACATAAAAATTAATCGATATAAATAATAAGTATCGATGATTAATCGATTATCGATAAATATCGATAATCAATCGATATAATAACCAAACTAAAAATGAATTCGTAAACGGGCGACAAAAGCCGAAGAACGAGGACGGAAAGTTCCACAATTCATTCAATTACGACGCCCACTCTTGGCTTCCTTATCATGTATTTTGAATATATAATTACATAAAACTACACCCAAGCGCTGCACTTTCCAAGGTTCGTCTTATCTTCGAATTACGGCTTTCGGTCGTTCCTACCGTGCGTTCTTCATGCACAGAATTTTTTTGTTTCCCTCGTTGTATTGTGCTCAACGCGAATGAACTGTGACCGATCAGCACGAATACAAAAAACGGATCGAAATTAAGAAAAAAATAACGGCGATTGATACAAGCGTATTTTTTGTATAGCTATAAGAAGAAACGAAGGGATTCTCTCGTGCTGCTGATACTGAACAATTGGTTGTCCACGCCCACAGCTTGCGTCATTGAGCAAGGACAATTGCGTTGACTGACGGTTAGACCTAATCATTAGTAGTAAATTAACACATCTGTACAAAATTACTCGCATCGATCATCCAATATTCCGTGCCATTGTTGACACGCGAATCTTCTGAAAATTCATTCTGTTCAATGACGTTGAATCGTGTTAACTCTTTGTACGATTGAAAAGTGTACGAGAGTTGACAGCCAGGATTCGCAATAAAGCGAATTATAATCAAGAAAAAGAAAAAAAAACGTTTTTTTTAACCCTCTACGAATTCTCGAAACGATATTGCCGACTTGCAATTAATGCATTCTCTAATGACTAAGTATACGTAAATTGCCCGAAACAATTTTGTTCTCCAGCGTGCTACCGGACGGGAGATCAATGCGATCGCCGTGATTAGCGATTATGATGACGGTTCCTTTGAGAGAAACACCACGACCGAATGTGACGTCACCGGATACCGTCAAATGATCGAGTTCCAGCACATCCGGAATAGTCGCGAAACGTCGCAGAAAATCCTCCACCTGAAAATATGTAGGAGTTTTCAGCTTCGATCGTAACGAATTCGTCGGATGTATCGATTCGTTGGTACTTATCGTACTTTGGAAAAATGATTGTCGCCCAGTTTGATGAGAGGCGTCGTCGGGAACATTCGAGCGGGGCTCATCAGTAACGAACCGCTCCGCAAATTGTAAAGATTGCTCATAACGAGGAGCAAATCCGAAGTCTTTTTCACCGGCAAGAATCTGCTCCGCGGTACGTTTATTCCTGCCAGAAACAAAAATCGTGTAAAACTGCCACTTTGATACCTTCCAAATCCAAACCTCTCATATGACCTCTTTATCCTTACCCAAACTTCCATCGAAGAGTTTCATCGCTGCTCCGACCGCGGTCTCCAATTGTATCACGTTTGCTCCGTTCTCAAGAGTTTTCGGATTTACGATTATTTCCAGTTCCAACGATCTGCTCGTCAATAGCCGCTGAATGGCTGGTCGAACGAATCATTTATCAGCGAACGTAAGAGAAAGATATACGCGGGTCTATTTTTATTCGTAAAATCATTAACATTCTTACCATCCAATTTGACCCACAAGTTGTTAGTGTTGAAGAACTTGAACGTCTTCACGGACTGGAAATCGTCGACGTGCTCTTTCGGTACTTGAGCTATTTCCAGGAGACGCAGTTTATTCTCGTACTGCATCAAAGTACCACCCTGTCAAGAAAAATTTTAACAATTTTTTAAGCCATGTAAAAATACGAATAAAATTAATTTTATTTTGTATGCTATTATTTTTAATTATTTAAATTAGTAAATTATTATTTGAATTATTTTCGTATTTTTGCTCCTTACGTAAAAATACGAAAAGCTTTAACAAATCCTTCATATCCAATAAGAAACAAAAACGCTGGAATACCTTGACATCGGCTTTTGTTTTGTCGGTAACTTCCATTACGAATTCCAGAGGACTAACCGCTCGAGAGGCCATGATCATGCTCAATATCTTCAAATCTACCGTTGCCCCCAAATTATCGATATTCGAGATGAAGCAATATTCCCGGCCCTCAAATAAATAAAAAAAGAAGGAAAATACAATGATTTAAAAAGTTGGCACTATTTGACGACGGGATAGATCACGATGTGCTCAAAGTGGCACGTACTTCGTCTATGAACTTCTTCAGCAGTCCGCACTTGTGGAACCTTTCGTAAAAGTCACCGTGACCTGGTGGATACCATCTAAAGGGTATCAAAAAGAACGCGATGATTATGTCAATATTAGAGTTTCTCGGAGCTGTTGAAATACGAATTTGGGAATACTCACGCTTCGGGATCTTCATCGATGTCGCAAGTCCTGGGTATCGGGAGGTAAGATTCTCTGCTTATGCGGGGATAACAGCTCTGATTGAACGTGTATATCGTAACGTCGATACCCTTGTACTTTCTGATTATTCGTTTGGTATCGGCATCGGTATTGAAGGAATTCATCAGGATAAGCGGAACATCAGCGTGGTACGTTTTGTTTAAATACTGTAATCAAAGCCGATACGCAACGAGATAACTTCACGTTTTTCCAACCCAAACAAACAAACATCGAACGTTAAAAGTATGTACCTCGATTTGTTGAACCGTCAAATCCAGGAAAGTAAAATCGTTTCGTACGGTGATTACAGATTTTGGACCATGACAGCCCATACTCGTTCCAAGTCCGCCGTTCAATTTTACGACGACCAGCTTGTTGAGCATTTCCTTTACGGCTCCCGAGGGAGGCTCCTCCAGAGATTGATAATCTCGGATCTGCAGAAACGGTTTATTGTTTTTAGCATCACTCTGAGTCAAGAGACACGGATACACATCGACGCCGATAAAACGACGCCTCTTGTGGTGATGGGCTTTCACCAGAAATGTTTAAACTTTGAATCAAAATTACGTGAAATATCAGCGACGCATAAAAAATGACACTTTACTGAACGCCTTTCTTCCTATCGACTCCGTTCAAGTCATTTTTCGGTCCGTTTACTAAATCTCGAGATCTCGTAATATTCGACCAAATTTTCGATCACAATTTTCGCATTGACACACTCTTATACATCAAATTCATAAAATCCAATAAAACTGGAGGGCTTATTGGACTTTTTTTCTTACTTGTCATTCTTCTTTTTTTACTTTTTAAAAATATTCAAAAGCGTTATTATTGCTCGGCCTCCATTGATGGCCTACTTTGACTACCATTATCTCGAAATTCTCCCGCACTGAATCGATGAAAGTTTGCTTGTAAAATGGATGTTTCAATTTACATCCCAAATGAAAAGAAGCGTGTCATGATAAGAAGACCCAGGGCCGGTTTGTCCCGGTTTTTCGGCACGTTTTCTAACTGTAATTTTTATACACAATTACGTGACAATTAATGCAAATATCGATCGCTGCGACTGCCTCGAATCATTTTTTAAAACACAGCGTTAATAATATCGGAATAAAAAAATCACCGCAGTGTCCGGCAGCTTTTGAATGCGTTCCCATTCGACCGAGGGTCCTCGATCCTGAAGAAACCTTTTGAAAAGCGCGGAAAATCCATCGAAATCGTTTTTGAAATCCGTGCGAAGTTCCGGCTCCGCTGTTCCTTCGAGTCTATCGAGCTCGGTCTGAAGATCAATTTCCGCATCGCGTTTCGTCTTTTCTCGAAAAGACTGAGAGTCCGATGGCTGCCGCTGGTGACCCTGTGACTGTCAAACGAAAAAAAACACACACACATAAAAATTAGTCAAGATTTCAAAATTAAAAATGGAGTTTAAAAGAACATTAGCGGGAGCTACGGCTATCTACCGCGAGACAACAATGTCGCTATCAATTCTACATTGTCCGTTCAAAATTCCTAAAATTTCGAAAACCCGTTTAAGAATTCCTTGGGAATCTATTAGCCTGATCCGCGGACGATTACCTCCTAGAGTACATCAGATTTTCATTCGTAAAGGTAAGAAGACAACGCTTGGGGAATATATTATCAAAAGTGACGAATACACGCCCAGCAAAATCATGAAAGAAGTGTAAATTGTTTTTGAAGGACGTTTCAAGTACGGGGCTGGAGTATTGTTCTCAGAGGAGGCGGGGGTTTAAGAAAGACGCGGAAGGCCTTGAATCGTTGCACGAGAATCGAATGACTTGCCCGATCGTACGAGATTGCATAATTTTATAATTATCAAAAGAACAGCGATCTCGGCAGCGTAGTATAGTCGCGTGATAGAAACTTCGAGATGGATAACAATATCGCGTTTGTTCGAAGAGCCACGAATGGCGCGCGGGCTCTTGACCCTTCATTAGGACCTCTGATCTCTCCTAATCTGGAACAGATCCGAGAAAAAAATAACGAGTCGAGTATCCATCGACGCGACATTTGACACACATATGCATCTTCCGCTAGATCTATTGCGCTTCCAATTCTTTACTGGGCTCTTTCACGCGTCATGGGAAATTCCATGTTTTTCCATTTTGTAAATTGTCACTGGAATTATTCACACCGCCACTCACCAATCGCATCGAATGTTCAATTTCGAACCCGCGAAAATTTGTTTGCCGAATCGCGTTTGTGTTCTTCGCATTTTATCAATTTATAATTTTTATTTTATATTTATATTTTTAATTTATACTCTCTAAGAAAAAATAAATAGGTTAAGCTAGAGAACAAGAATACGAATAAAATATAGAAAAAAGAATATTAAAACATATATGTTTGTAAAAGGATTTGTACGAAAAGTCATGCAGGTAAAACTCGATTATATATATATATATATATATGTATATAACGTCGCGTTACAGTTTGCTGAAAATCAATTGACGGAAGAAATTGAAAGAAAGTTGAAGAAAGTATTTAAAGTTGAGAAACAATAAGGATTTTTAATTTCGTTGCAAACAAGAATAACGAATTTTCATAATTGCGACCGAAACCAACAATATCACGTTTTTAACGATATATATAAATAAATACGTGTATTTAAATAATTATATATACATATATATATTTACTAAGAATAATAATTCATGATCTTTTCGAATATAACGATCGAAACGATTATATCGAAATACCGATATTTCCACTAGCACTTTCAAGGATCGTGACTACGAGTGTTTATTATGCTACTGTTGGACACCTGATATTTAGATAAACGATAAATTAATACCCTCCCTCCCTCCTCTGACATTCGTTGTCCTGGTAAGTCAAACATGTAAATCCAAGCGTCGTTTTCTTTGCTACCCGAACGTTCATTAACAACAGAAATTTAGTACCTATAATCCCAAACGATACAATTGAGTAACTGAAACTCTTCAGAAATGGAAAACTCACTCTGAGGAAACATTCCATCTCGGTGGTGCGTTAACAACGATTATACCAATTAACGTAGTCGTTTAAGGAAATCACTGAGAAAAATCGTTGCTCGGAAGTTTCGAGAAACGACTCCGCGCGCGGTCTAGTCTCGCGCGAGCTCCACAACCGAATGACAAACGTTCTGCTATCTCATTACACAACGGCTGCTTGTTCCATTCCCTCCACTACTGTCAAAATGATTAGCTCAAAAAATGCGCCGTCTTCTATCTTGCGGTTATCAGTATTATTGCCAGCGTGACGCTTGATAGTCATTCGAAGTTATTTCTAAAAATACGCCGTTGTTACTTATCGCCCAAATTCTACGCGTTAAAGCGCGGATCTTGGTTTTCAGCTTTACGATTGCGATCGCGAACCCACGAAACGCGAGAAGAAAAAAGGTAATTTTTCCGTTGCACGATGTTACTAAATGAACTCCAAGTATCATGGATTTTGATCCCACGAAATAAAAAGAAGAGATCGATTAAAGTGTCGTATGTTTTTTTTTTATTAATGAAAAAAGTAGTTGAACGTTTAATCGGAATTTTTAAGTATTGCTTCAATTCTTCGTGTTTTGAAAACCTAAATTAACTAAACAATTAGAAGTTTATATCCTCATTAGGAATTTCTTTGGGTTTGTTCTTGTTCGGGTTCGTCGTTACAACTTTTCTTGAACGAACCCGAACAAACAAAACAATTAAATCCCTGTTAAAAAGTTATGTACAAATCCAAACTGTTCCCAATGGCAAGAAAACGAATACTTTTTCTGTATCTTCCGCCTTTAGTCAAAACATTCGAAAATTCGTAAAGCAGAAGTTACAACGACGGGTTACGTCGGAGCTTGTAGAGTACAAAGGTGACGGCACTGTGGTAACGTTATCTGCCAAGGTTGCCGATCTACGCCAAGGCTATCTCCGAGCCGGCATCTCAGATTTTCAACAGAGAATCGCGATAGCAACCTTTCGCCGATAAAATTGATTAGAAAGGAGGTTACGGCCATTTGGAAAATTCGTGTGCGTTTAACAAGTCGTGCCTTAATGACTCTTCTCGTAGCAGGAATCCTTGCGCTACGACGGATCGCTCGAGCCGAAACGTCTGTTTGAAAGGCTTTCAAACGCGACCCCGATGAAACTCAATTTAAATTGGATTTTTTGGTTACGCGATTGAAACTGTCCATCGACGTAACGCCACATGCTCCGGGACGCTTTTCTTCCGGATAGTTGACCTGCTTTGACCTAAAAGACTTTTAAGCTTTGTAAAATTCGATGAGGCAAAGCTAGAGGATTATCTTTTGCTCTGATTGCAATTTCTCTTTGAAAATATTGCAGCGGTTTGTCCGACGGTCGTGTCGCGTTGTTTAGCTTCTACTTTGTCTTAGTCTACACCGATTTTTGAAAAATGTTGAATTTCATTGGGATCGTGAAAAACGTACCTTCCGTGAAGTTGGGGGTTTAGCGAAACGAAACAAAAATCTATTGCAGAAATGTTCGATATACGGATCGTGGATCGAGGCGTTTGATATTTGAAGTTCTGATGGCGACTAGTAGATATTAGAATGAGAATAAACTCGACGAAATAAAGTTTTATCAAATACCTTTCTGTTCTCTACGGTGAGCATCGTTTTTTTTTTTTCAAATAAATTCTATAACGTTTCAGTGCTCACTCCGCTCGACAAGAACGTACTTGCTACGACCTCTAAAGCAATCTTGAAGGTCAACAGATTCTGTTTTGTATACGAACATCGGAAAAGCGGACGGAAGGGCGGTGCGGAAATAGACGGGAATCGACACTAGATGGCAACGCGACATCGAGCGACAAAACCCTAAAAATTGTATATTTACCGTAGTCACTTAGCGGGACAATTTTGCCAACCCTCTATTCGCTCTTGTCGTCTAGCCAGTTTATTTTGCGTAGTTAAAAATCCCCCACGACTCGCGACAGTAGATGTTCCGCGGCATATCGACTTATCCACGTTATTATTTACATTATGTTAATTCGCGACCACAAGATAGCCTATCTTAAATATCTCTATCTTCTAACTGTATCGAACTACTTAATACGTGAATTTTCTACCTGAAAAACAAAATCCATTTCGGCCGCGAGAGACAATTGCAAAAAAGCTGCTCACTTTGATAAATCTGCCCCGTTGCACATTTTCCGCAATGGCAACTCCATCATGTGTTACCGCCTCCCCCTGACGTCACCCGGTTGCCCATGAAGATTGCCTTGAGATTCATTAGGCGTCTGGATATTGGATGGGGGCTCGGTCGTTCACCTCGATAAGTGTCCTAACTTTTTAGTACTTAAATTCGCCACTCGCAGCGCTGGTCGTGCCGTGAGAAGCTCGATAACGCGGGTGTACAAATATTCGCGTATACATATAGTCCGGCAATACCCGTAAAACGCGATCAATTCGCACGAGTCTTGCCATACTAGGCAATCACGTATAGCTCGTGTACCGCTCAATTAGGTATTCTGTCTCGGTAGCGATGGTTTTCGTATCGTTAGCTAGCGATTACCAATCGCTTGCCCGATAATAGAAGAAAGAAAGCCTCTCATTGGCTGTCGTTTAGAGACAGCCGCACCCTGACTCGGTCGGTATGACCGATCGGGATTTTTTATTCCCACGGATTTCCTAAACGGTTCTTCAAGATCGAATAAATTTTAACGAGGGAATGTCACATTAATGGACGAATCGCCCTCTTCTCATCGATGTTTTGAATCGAATAACATTATAAAGTGTCGAATAAAATTAATAAGCTTAATTAATGATGAAATTAATGAGTCTATCAATAATACTTGTTAATTAATAAATTAAGTCGATGTTGCAAATGCAAATTGGAGGTATTTGTTAAGGATTTTCCGAAAATCTTGGGCGCCATGTGTGGAAATTATTTTTCAGAAGTTCCGTTGCACCGCCCATCTCCAATTTAGGAACCACTGGCGAAATACGAAGCTCAGTGCTGTTACAGAATTACATTGGTGATAATACCATTGTTTCGAGCTTAGGTAATCGTTCTTCTACTCTTCAAATGATATATATTTTTTCCACGTATTGTACACGAACATAAATTATGAAAACTTGTACAAAAATATAACCCAACGCTAAAAAAGAGAAGCCATTACCACGAATAACCTTGTAAAATACATGCAATACGATGATTACCTTGCAAAACGGTGAAGAAACTTTGAAATTTCAACTGAACTTTATTTATATTCCAAGTATAATCAAAGCACGCTCTAATTGAAATGATGATTAAAGCAGCGCTGTTTCAATATAGTATTTTCATAGGTCTCAGTTATATAAACAATCGTTCGTTTTAATTCTTTTAGCTATTCTAGATAATTTCGAGCTAATATCGTACAAGTATAATCACGAAAGGCTAAGGCGTACGTTTCGAATAACAATCCCGCTTATGTATTTTTCGTCTTTCCTGATTACTTATAAACATCTCTCGTATCGTACGTCTTAATACCTTCTAGCATGTTGCGTACGGTTCTCTTTTTTATACAACGGTGCCAGCTTGCAAACAATTTTTTAAATTTCGTTTTCAGCTTACAAATAATAGTACAGTTAGCATTTGTTATTATATCAACTTATTATTAAGTTCCTGAAGTGGACAGCTCATTGTTATTTGCTTCTACTGTCTCCGGACCATCTCATTTATCGATGTTTATACGAAGCGTTAGGAAATCGTATTATACAATATTACGAAGATTCGAACATTTTACGATGCCCACGCTTCGAGTTCTTTGAGGTCGGGATCTTCGTCGACAGCTTTCGGTTCTGCAACAGAAAAATAATATATATCATTAAAAATGAAATACCTATGTATTTGTATAAACCACAACGGGTGGATGAGATAACTTACTGGAGCGTGTTTTAACAGGAGCCGCCGGTACGGAACTAGCTGGAACCGCCGGTAGTTCTTCGCCGGTACTATCGATGCCAAGTAATTCCTTGTCGAGTTGTTCCTGTTCAAGTTCTTCGAGTTCTCTTTCCAGTTCGTCTTCGTCGATATCTTGTCCGAACGCAACTGGGTTTGATATCGCATCGGAAATTTCTTTCGCCACGTCTTGTTGCTCCGCTATGTCGTCCATCATGTCATGTACTTGGTCAACATCCCTGTCAATTGAAAATAGAAAATAGATTTTTGTCAAATTCCATTTGATAATTGATTCGATTGTAATAAAGAAATAATGTAAATTGAGAGAATAGAAAAATGTCTGATTAAACTGTCGTTACTGTATAACGTACATGTGCTGATGGGCAGCTTTAAGCGCGTCAGCTGCGCTTTTCATGGTGGTAAGTACCGCCGTGTTCGTGTTTGCGCTTTCCAAAGCCTCTCTTTGCATTTCGATCGTCGACAATGTTCCGTCGATCTGCTGCAATTGTTTTTCATACCGTTTCTTTCTTTTGAGAGCCTGGATTGCGGCTGAAATATGAAAATGTTTCTTCGGTTATTAGGAAATTTATACGAAATAGCCCGGCTAAACTTCCCAGCTAAATCTTGCGTGACAATGCATAAGAATTCTGCATGGAGCGGAGTCTTGCTATAAGGCGTTGACTCGATGTTAGGTTATGTTCGCAAGTTGCGACAGCAGAATAGAAGATCTACAAACAGGAACTATTCATATAAAGATTCTGTACATATTTGGCACGAATTGGATTACAAGCTCTTGATAAATTGGTTTCTGAAAGCTTTGGTAATTAAAAAGCAAAAATAACGAGAGTATTTGACACTTCAACCAACTGATCGATTGATAAGATAGCTCATATTGCTGAAACGGATAACTGTACCTTGCCAATATCAAAAGGCACTTAATTCTTACTTTATTTTTAAGGGCATTTATTTTTTACTTATTTTTAAGCAGTTAACATAAGTTTTGCACCAAAGTGGGCGACAAGGACATTAAATAGTTAACACTCATTGACGTTACGCAGATTACAATCACCATAGATATAAACATTGACAAAAAAAATCAGCAATGCATTGAATTCGTATAAAGCTCTTACTACGATTTACCTCTTTTGTTTTTTGTCCCATTTTTTTTGGCTACCGAAATCTCTAACTCGATTTTGCTCTCGAGAAAATCTTGCTTTTTTATGAGCATATCCTCAGTTTCACGTAATTTTTGTATCGCCTCCGCAGTCGTTGGTGCAACAGCCTCCTTCTTACCACCAAAAACTTTACTAAAGAAACTCATGATAGTACGTCTATAATATTACACACAATGCAATTATTATTCTCGGTTTGGGCTTTACACAGTTCACTGCAATCAAATCTCGCGAATTTATCAGGAACAACAGCCGTACAGCAGGATCATCAAGTGACCTCCGCTTCGTAGTTTGCGACAACTGGGGTGATGAGTCAACGCAAGGATGGCACACAACGCCCCCATTTTTGACGTACCAACCTGAAGCCACACGGTACTAAGGGGTTTGTCAGTCGGTAATGTAATTCACGTTTCGTAACATCGGCAAAGTAGGAGCGTTGCGGGGGTTCAAAAGTTGATTTCATCGAGTATTTTTTCAACCGACGACACCGCGATTTCTGTTTGAATAGTGGATCTACCGCCACCACCCGAATTTCATCGGGTTGCTCGCCTTGTATATAAAACCATAGCTGCACGCGCGGAGTCACCACGTGGACGCGATCTAGCCGTTTCGTATTGCCATTTATCGATTGTGGATTCGATAAATCCGTGGGCATTACATGAAAGAATGGTCGGTGGACCTTTAAATCGAGTGCAGAAATAAAACAGAACAATCGTGGGTGAAAATAATTTAAATATCCGCGGAGTGCTCTAAAGCGGAAAGTAAACAACGGTAATATAACCTCAAAATAGAATATTTTTGTCCTTTCGTGAAAGTATCGAAAAAAAATAAATTTGTTCGCCTATTCGCGAAATGTTTTATCCCGCGTGTCCTCGAGTTAGATATGCGTGAGATTCTCGACAATCGCGTTTCCGTATGCGCACCTATTTAGCGCTGTTGCGTTTACGATGGTTCGCGGCAAAAGGCCGGTTCGAGGGGGCAAGAGAAAATTTGATCATCACCGGGATCGTAGACCAAAGCCCAAAAAGGGAAAGTTTAGCATCAAAGAAACCTCGTACGTGAAGGAGCGCGATGCGAAAAACGCGGAGATTGAGAATAGAAGAAAGAGACTGAACGAAGAACAGGAGAGAAAAAGAAGAAGAGAAGCGCAGTCGTCCTCCGGTGAGGAAGAGGACGAGAATCCCTTGGCAGCTTTGCTCGCTACATTCTCAACGACAAAGTCTCTTCGACAAGCTGCCATAGAATCGGAAAGCGACGAGGATTCCTCCGATGAACAAGGTGGAAGCAACCATTCTGATGGAAATGAGGTAGGAACATTGGCGTTTTATTTCAATTGTGAAATGCAAATAGATGTAATTACTTTATTATTTTTATTGCACAATATGTATTTATATGGCAGTCAGAGTAGCCCTCTCCATAAGATTTACATGAATTTTTAAAATAGTTCATATTTTAGTATGTATAACGTTTATAATAACGGATCGCGCCTTATTCCAATAGGACCCACAATTTGTGGAGGGGGACTCGGAGGCAGAGTCGGACTTTGAGGAAGAGAATTCTGAGGCTGAGGAACCCGCAGATACTGTGGAAACTGCAGACGAGGAAATAACGGTGGAAGTGAAGGAAGAAGACGAAGAAGACGCTGAAACAGCCCGAGAAGACGAGGGTCATGTGAGAGATCCATTTTCCGTTCACTTGAACAAAGACCTCAGCGAAGAGTTGTATAAATCTGTATCGACGGTGCCTCCTATCTGTGAGGTATCTCATATAACATGGCCAAAGTTAGGAAAGATCGTAGCTCACATCCCCAAACTTTCATCACCGAAATATCCTACTGTGGGCGATGACAAGCGCGTAAAGGTCAATGTTCTAGAACAGAAGCAATTTGCCGAGCCGGCGCGTCTCCCATCTCTCATCGGGAAAGTGGACTGGGACAAATTGTTCGTGAAATCGCAGATTCAGAAGAACATAGCTGCAGCGAATGAGAAATGCCTCGGAGACAAATCAGGCAAAGAAACACTACTACTGACACCTTTTCAGAAGGAGCTCTTCTCGATAATGAACAACTATCAAGATCTCCTCTATACGGAGAGAAATTTTGAGAACGCCGGGGAAATAAGATTCGCTTATTGCTTACACGCGATAAATCACGCTCTAAAGACCCGCACGAAAGTCCTTCACCACAACGCGAAGCTGAGCAAGTCAAAAAAATCGGACATGGCGGAAATACCGGAAGAGTACAGAGATCAGGGCCTCGTGAGGCCGAAGATAATAATAATCGTGCCCTTTCGTCACTCTTGTCTCGAGATTGTCCAGACACTCATCGCGATATTAATTGGCGAGGACAAGGGTGGCTCGGTGATAAACAAGAAGCGTTTTCTCGAGGATTTCGCTGGCAACGAAATAGCGATGCCGCGGAAAAATCCAAAACCCGAGGATTATGAGAAAACCTTCACCGGCAACACCGATGATACTTTCAAAATTGGCTTGTCCATTACGAAGAAGACACTCAAGCTTTACTCGGATTTTTATAGTTCGGATATCATAATATCTTCGGTTCTCGGGCTGCGTTTGCTCGTAGGTGCCGAAGGCGAGGAAGATCGTGACTACGATTTTTTGGCTTCCGCCGAATTGCTCGTGCTCGATCAAACGGAAATATTCGCTATGCAAAATTGGGATCATCTCTTGCACGTTCTTGAACACTTCCATCTACAACCCAGGAGTTCTCACGACACGGATTTCTCCAGAGTTCGTAGTTGGTGCGTCAACGGTTGGGGCAAATACTATAGGCAAACGCTCTTATTTTCGAGCATTAATTTACCCGAAATTCAAGCGATAATCAACAAGAAGTGTCATAATTATCGTGGCAAATTGAGAACGATGAATCCGTGTTTGGGAGGCTCCGTTTGCAAAGTTATCGTTCAAGTGCCTCAAGTTTTTCACAAGTTCAACGCTACCAGCTCGAGCCAAGCGACTCTCGAGGCAAGATTCGCTTTCTTCGTCAACACAGTGTTACCCCAGTTCCGAGACAGCTTAATGAACCACACCTTAATCTACGTACCGTCCTACTTCGACTTCGTCAAACTGCGCAATCACTTCAAAAATGAAGAACTCAGTTTCGTTCAAATATGCGAATACTCGAAGGACGCTAAAGTCGCTCGAGCGAGAGACATGTTCTTTCACAGTGACGCCCACTTTCTTCTCTACTCGGAACGCTTTCATTTCTTTCGACGAGTACGCATCAAGGGAATTAGACACTTGATATTCTTTGAGCCACCAACTTTTCCACACTTCTACGACGAGATGTGCAACCTTATGCAAGAAGCGAATCAGAATCCCCGCGCTGGCACTGAGAGCAACATGAGCGTAACGCTCGTTTATTCAAAATACGACGCCATCAAAATCGCCGCTATTGTTGGTACCGAGCGAGCCAGGAGAATGTTGGCATCGGACAAGAATGTTCACATGCTCATGACCGGCGATTGAAGCTCGCTAGAATTCACTTGTACGAACAAATAATTTGGGGTAATCATTTTTGCCCATGAAACTGTCATCTTTATTCATCAATAATTCTCATACTAATTTCTTTCTTCTGCAGTAACTTTGATCGGAACAAAGCTGAAACGAGTCAGGATCGAACGACGAGTCGGGGAAGTTCGACCGTTGGCCTGCTTTGCTGGAGCATAGCGCAGTGACGCCAGGAATTACCACCAGGCTCCTGACCTCTGTACCTAGATAATGCAGTGAGTCAACCCCCACGCATTTTTTCGTAATTGGCAGCGATTATCCACACGTTATCTCGCAGAATTTTTCTTTCAAAGGGCTAGCTCCGATGAAACATTGTTTTCGATCACTGTCAAATACAATTTTTCGCGACAGGTGATTTTGCAACTTCTTTTTCAAATTCATCAATGTACAGAGTCATCGGAAAGCCCTGGCTCCAACTTTCAACAGCAACAGTGAAAGGGTTCAAAATCAATTTAGTTTTTCGTAAAAGCTACGAAAAATTCTTTGATGCGAAACGCAATTCGAAATTTCAACGCGGAGAAATTCGTAGCTTGAAAATCGAAAAAAAAAAAAAAAAACCCTCGTACATCGCGGAACAATTTGCGACATGCGGAAAAGATAAAAAACGTCGTGAAATCTCAGATGAACTCGAAATCGTTCGCTTCCCGTGTCCGACGTTCGTCAGTCCCTTTTCCGTCTTTGTCCGATAATTGTAACGCAGGTTGAACGATCTGTGGGGTAGATTCGATCGCCGATGCTTGACTCGTTCCTTCGATGACCTCCGTGATCGAAACTCCCCCAAACGGTGGGCTTGCAACCTGGGCTGGTACGTTGGTCGTGTGATTATCAGGATTTGCGCTGTTGTTGGTTATGACTCGCATTACCGGCACTCTGGTGATTTGCGATGCTGAAAATAAGTTAAGAATAGGTTAATCTTTAGCTATCGAAAAATCTGTACAATGTTGGTAATTAGCTATCAAATTTATCATGGAAGTATCAACGATACTTCTTTGATCCTTCAATTATGATTGTTCATAAAAAATAAAGCAAATTAAGATAACACCAAGTTAAGAACTTGTAGAAGGCTGACTTAACCTCTCAAATTTTCGAAATTGGTTTGTTCTGTTTGACGATTCAGTTGTCAATGAAAAGTCGAGGCTCAGTCCCGATCAAATGTATCGACGAAGAGGTTGATGTTTTAGTTCACGATCAAAATGTTTTATCCTTGAGAAATTATGGTTAAAACGTTTCGACTTTTGCACTCGCGAGTCGCGTGATACATCTACATGTTCTCAAACGATACGGTTTTTTATATAAATACCAAAACTTTTCGTGTCATCAACAGCATCGAGGGTCAATTTCGGTCGAGCTAAATTTACCAATTAATTTAGCTTTACCGATCCTCTCGTTTACTTTCTTTTCAGTACGAATGATTTCAGGTTAGAGAAGTGAGAAAACGAGCTCGCTTGATGATGGTATATCCGTATAATAAAAATAAGAATCATAAACGAAACGTAAAATGTGAACGGAGGGGGAAACAATGAAAAAATGAATGCAATGAAAAATTATATCTAATTATATTTTCATTATTTATTGTTCGTGAACCGAAGACGTATCATTATCAGCGATCATTACCGTTGACGGTTGTCGACAGTTCGGCGATAACTGGTATCGTTAAATTGAGACATTCCACTTTGGACGTTGTATTCAAGGAAGTTTGCCGAAAGGTGTACAAAGCGCGATCCTTCGGATCCCAGATGAAGGTGTAGTAGAGGGAAAGAATAATGGCTGCCAGACTAACGGAAACTACGTAAGCTAAGACCGTCAAAACTCTGACGACTTTTGGCCGATGTTTCGGCTCGTAGAGCTTGTCCTTGCTCTCCTCACCGGCGAGCTTCACCTCGTTCGAGGGTTTTGCACTTCCCTCGTTACGATTACCCAGTGTGCGACTTATGGTTATCGCCACTGCGTTTACGCTCATCTTTCGTGGCAATTGCATTCTGGGTCTGAAGAAAGATTTATTCGTAGGCGACTGTGTCGAGCCATTGGCCTCTTTCAACCTTCAAGGAAGGCGGGATCTCTCCAAGCTTTCCTCTCCATACCTGATCACAATTCGAAACATTTCTTGAGATCGGTCGATCGCTCGTAAAGTTTGCGTCGTTGAAATACAACGATTTTCCTTTTAAATTTATTCACTTTCGTTTTTGTTATCGAAAGATGTACATCGCAAATTGTTCTCGGAAATTTGTAATAAAAATACGTAATTTTAAAGCCATTTGAACAGCCAAAATTAGCCAAAAAGATTTTGACGATTTAATACTAATATTACATCGTTTAAATACGTCAATCGTAAATACACAATAATATTAAAAATCATGGATTTCTTTTCACTGCACCTAAGTATTGTGGAAAGAAGTCCATGGTTTTTCCAATAGATGGCTCTAGTATCTGTATCTCGCGATGTATAAATCCGATCGGGTTACACTAGATGGCGTTAGAAACACGAGATTTCGTAAACGTTTGCGACAGTGTTCCGATTGGTTGACTCAGTTTGTTATCGATTGACTACAGAAAATAACGGATTTCTTTTTACTACACCTAATATAAAGAGTTATCGTTGTTTTTCAACGATGCAAGCTTCAATGTCATCAGTGTTATCCAGACTCTCGTGAAAAAAACCATAAACTAGTCGTAAAGGGCATCGAGGCCTCGTTGTTTATCTGCAATATCAGTGTAGCAATTTAGCGTTCATTTTCGAAATTCCTGCTCGATCGATCCTTTCGGCTCATGACATTCAAGTTTCGTTAAACGATTTTCAAAATACTGACCAATCTTTCGAAACGCGAATAGTTTTACTTTCTTTAATGAAAAATCGTTGACTCGTCAAAATGAAACAACTTGACCTGTTTATTTCAACGAAGCTTCAGCTTTCGTACGGATTTGCGAATTCCTAACGCGATCAATCGAGCGCGGAGTGTTCGCGAAAAAAGGCTCTTCGAGATTCCTACGATTCAATTTCGTAGCCACCAACGAAAATGGAAAGATCAAACGTGAACGAATTCCAACGACAGCTAACTCAAGATATTTCTGGAGGCACGCACAAGCGTTATTTGACAACAGTGTTTCGCCACGAAATTTGTTTGCTCTGAAATGGCAGGCGATTGGACGCGAGAACTCTGGGTAACGTTAGTAGCGACGTTTCATCGAAGCCATTCGTTCTTTTTTGTAGATAAGCAGATATAAAAAGTGTTCGTTTATTTTCATGCGTGAAAAAAGGTCTGAAAGCATTTCAGAGCATGTTGAAACGTACCTCGAGTGTTCTCCTTCATAAACTAGCGGAGCTCTGCTTTTTTTGTGTGTGTGTGTTTTTTTTCTTTTTTATTCGTTATTAAGTATGGTCGAAAATATCGGATTTAGCTCGCGGTGCGAAAACGTCCGTTCAACCGAGTACTAGTTTCCCGAGCTTTTATCACTTTTGTATAACGAGAATCGCGGGAATAGATTTTTTTAAGTTTTTTGAGAATGGAAGGGAAACTGAGAGCCTTTGTGCCTTCCGATAAGACGAAGTGACGTGTAATCCATAGTCGCGCCCACGTTTCGTCGGACGACCTATTTCAGGATCTCGCAGCGTTCAACGTTCATCCACCGCTGTTATATGTATATAAATATACAACTATAATATACGTATATATGGAGTTGCGTTGAGTTTGGACTTTGGAGATTGCGCACTCGAATCAAGCGGGTTACCCCTTCCGACGTTAGGAAAATCATGAATATATTCGTAATCACCGTGATGAATAAAGTGGACAATTTTCCGAATCTTCGAAAGTTTCGCTATTTTTTTATTCTCCCAGCTGTTTCATTATGACGAAACGAACGAACGGGATGACGCATTGAATCACGTGCCTTTTCATTTCTACGATGGTTAAGGCTGAAAGGTTTTGTGCCAATTGAGAAAATGTTTGATTTGAAGGTTTTGGAACTGCGTAGAAATCATATTCCAACTTGGCGAAAACACGAATATCGCAAGCCTGCGAATTTGCACGCTCGCGGGAGAAATTTTATTCTCTACACCTGACAATATTTTATAAGAATGTCAAAAAAAGTGCTTTTCCAAAAATGATTGCGAGCGATGTTGCTCAGGTTGATTTTTTAACGTTTTTATTATTTGCATTCGTTTGGATCGACGTTTTCGATCGTTTTCACATTTGAGGTTATGTTTCCCGATAGAAACAGCGGCGCTTCGGTCAATGGTGTATCGTTGCGCCATCGTGGGCGTGGGGAATGTACACACGAGTAGACGGAAGTCCCTCCGGTAATACAGACAAAATATCGTAGCGAATAAAGAATTATGAAAAAAAAAATCGATACCTCGCTGTACTTCCGAGCGAAAACGGTAGAAGTGTATGCGTCATCTATTTTCTACCAAACGAATAATTCGTGCTCGGGTTGGGACGCGGTTATTTTATTGACAAGCATCACCCTAATTGAACGAAGGCTAAAGTGCCGTCCGTCCGGCGCTCCTTTGTTTCGAGAACGCCGTTCGGACCAACGATGTATGCTGGTACTTCGAGCTGTTTGGGAATGGCGAAAGGGTCGTCGATCACATCGTCGGACGAACGTCTTGTGGGTTATTATTTCTCCCCCGGTGTGAGTGTGTGTCTGTGTTTGTCAAAGCGATTCTCGAGACTTATGAACAAAAGATCTTTCATGGCGGATGTAACGAATACACACGAAAGGGTCGAAGTGTCGTATCAATTTTATTGAGGTTAGGAAACATTGGGTAATAAACAATTATTTTAAGAAAGTAGAATTTTTTTAGACTTTTGGAGATATGGTACTAGAGAGATATCCAATGAAGGGAATGACGAACATGCTGGAAACTTTCGACGCGGCATCTCGTTACGTCGGTAATGATAATTTTGGCGTTTTGCGCTGCGAGTAACTACCGACGGATGGCGCGCCCCGCACGCGAATTCGGCCACGATGTCTCAACTTTTCGGGCGGAAAATCGTGCCAGGACAATTGTCGAGCGCTGAGCGTGGCCGCGTGTGTGGTTATGTACGTGAAAATCTCTGTTTAAGAAACTCACCCTACGACTTTTGAAATTTCGTGATTTTTGAGATTC
>JAPYZI010002126.1:0-25824 GCA_030523105.1 Ophioninae sp. A BG-2022a | reverse complement strand
TATTAAATAAGCATATTAATTAATTAAATAATACACAATAAAATACATTTTTGATTATTATATAAGTAATTATTATTATTTGACCTAGTAATCTATTAAACATAATAATATTATGTTCGTAATTTCTCCCCTCCCCTCGAGCTGAATTAATTGTTGGCCAAGTCATTACGATAGAATCGAGAGAGAAAGATAGAGGCAAGGTCGCAAAATTTCATTCGAAACGGGAAAGGTAACGAGAGCTCTGCGGCGCAAAACGTACGATATCCCTCGCGACTCTCATCGTTCGAGAGAATTGCCATAACCATGAACCGCAGGATCATATCGCACAAGTATACCAGAAAAAGCATAAAAATGGATTAGTTTCAGGACATTTCGTTTTTTTCGTTTTTTTTTTTCATTTTTACGAGAAAGCGAAAGTGCGAGGGAGGGGGGGGTGCATATGGGCAATTATGAATAAAAAAATTATCGTACTCGACAACAACGATATTCGTATCGACACGCAATATCGACGAATTCTCGTTTCATCGTGAGACGTAAAAAAGGATGCACAAAAATTGAACGATCGTGTTGCAAGAGTGCGAATGAAAAAAAAAAAGAACAAAAACAAAATGTACTTTTCTCGCAATCCCATAAAATCTTTCGTTCGTGAACCGAGAGCGTCATTATCGATGTTGTTGTGTGTGGCAATTAAAAGCATGGAAAATTGCGAATCGGGAGCAAATAATTGCTCGGCGGATTCTCCGTCTAGCAAAATGAATACGTATGTATAGTTCCGAGACGAACGACGGTGCCAAATAGGGAGATGCGCGTCCAGCTTTTTTTTTCGCACGCATAATTTCATCCGGATCGACATTTTCCGCGACTCAATTCTTACTTCGAATTATTATTATTTATCTTTAAATTATTATCGTTGTAAATTTTCAAATAAATAATCATTAATATTGTTGTTATTATTATATTTGACTTTTATGTTTTACTATACCAATACGATTGACGGATGTTTCGTAATATCATGAAATAAATACTATTTTTATTCGAGTATATAGTTTTTATATTATTATATAGATTGTTGCAACATTAATTGAAATAAGGAGACAATAATCACGATAAAACAAAATAAATAATTTATTCAAAGTGATTGTTACTTTACATTATAATATTATTATTATCATTGTAAGTGTTATTTTTATCATCGTTATTTATTTTTCCTTCCGTTGTATAATAAGGAAAATGGGAATGAACATAAGTGAATGTTATTGTTACTATGGCGATTAACTATTGATATTATTACTCTGCTTTTTCATGATTAATGTTGTTGTTATCGTTACTTTTGTTATTATCGTTGATGAATGCCGTTTTTAATGATGTTGTCGTTGCTATCGTTGTTTCTGTCACTTTTTATAGTGACGTTATTATTATTATTATAATCATTATTATTATTCTTATATTATTTTGTTATTAATATTGTTATTGTTGTTGTTATAATACACGAGGCTAAGGAATATCATGAAGAAAAAAAGCAGAAGAACAAAAAATTAAATGAGAAACGAGAACATGGCACATGGCCTATACCGACAATTCTGCCGGTCTCATCATCGTCGCCCCGGGAATACGTCACGAGGAGAACGAGAAATCGCACGCGGGCGAAATGCCCTCTGCGAGCTTGGATAATATTAAATTACAATTTCGATGTACGCGTCGCGATGTCTCATCGCGAATCTTCCACACGCCACTTGTGTATGTTGGGTTAGAAGGAACTCCGATTCGGATATCCCCTCGAGTTCTTTTTCCGAAAGGGACCGACATTGATAAACCGTAATTCATCGAAAAGACGTTACGATTTTGCCAAAATGAAAGATAAAAAACGTATAAAATTAATTGGTTGATTGTAACAAACGCATTGGGTAAACTCGACCGACGGATAAACTTTGGAATATCTAATGGTCTTCGACTTTGAACGGAACTTTAGCCGCCTTGTGAAAATAAAATGAGGATAAAGTCAAGACAAAACGAGATTAAAGTGACGATAAAGTGACCGTAAAATGATGCCAAAGTGGAGATAAAGTGAAGGTAAAAAAAGGCTGTAGTGAAGGGACAGTAAGATAAAGATGAGAGTTAGTTGAGAATTAAGCGAAGATAGAATAAAAATACATTGGGGATAAAGTGAAAATAGAGTGAAGATAAAATGAGGATAAACTGAGAATAGAGTGAAGATAAATTGAGGATAGAGTGAAAACAGAGTGAAGATAAAATGAGAGTAATGTGATAATAGAGCGAAGATTAATTGAGGGTACATTGAAGATAGAGTAAAGATAAATTAAGGATAACCTAAGGATTGTCATTATCAAAGATTATTATCCAGCGAAGATTATATCAATGATAGAGCTCGAAAAGATTGAACGAAAATAATGTGAATATAAAGTGAAGTTAAAATGAAGTCAAAGTCATTGAATATAGACAGAGAGAGAAAGAGATCGATTGATTGATTGATATAGTTTATTATGCCCCAGCGGACTTTCGGGCAAAGAATGAAAATATACGTAAACAATACAATAAAACAATAACAAAAGCAAAATGAAAAGAAATCAAACGATACATTAAAGAATTAAAAATCAACAACATAACAAAACAGAACTTAAACATAAACCAAAGCGAAACTTAAAGCAGTAATAGCAATAATAATAAAATAATAGCGATAATAAACGAAAGTATAACAAAAACAGAATATAGAAAAAATAATAACAATAATATAAGTATAACTAAAAATAATAAAAATAATCAGAGAGAGAGAGAGAGAGAAGAAAAAATAAAAATAGAGGAAAAAGAGGTAAAAGTATAACTAAAAATAATAAAAATAATCAGAGAGAGAGAGAGAAGAAAAAATAAAAATAGAGGAAAAAGAGGTAAAAGGTGAGGGCGGCCAGAGGAGAAAGAGGGGGTGGGGCGTGATCGTCCGACATAAGTGGCTTCCGGCGCAGTATCTTTCGTGCTTTCCCTTTGACCTCACCATGATTCAGTCTCGGTTGAGTATCTCGAGACAGGGCTCGTTCGACCGTGGCGTCGAGTGAGTCGAGAGACAAGCTGTACGGGAGTTCTCTCTGGTCACAGACGTGTGGCGCGATCGCGAGGCTGCCCGCCAGACTCGTCTCGTTGCGCAATTCGTGGCACGCGCGCGCCATACTTCCCAAGGGATATTCGGCCAAAGTTATCCGAGACGAGAGGGAAAGAGGAAAGAGAGAATGAAAGGAAAGAGGTTGGTTCTGATTTATCGTGACTTTATGGCATCCCGAGGTAATTGATACACGCGAAGGAATATAATCGTCGAACTCATAATAATATAAACAAGTAATAATTATTCTCAAAAATTGTTAATCGAAACAAAAAATTCACGAAGAAATAAATAACAAACGAGAATAATTGTTTAACCTTAGTGATTATAGTTTTCACTATTATTATTGGTCATATGTTATATTCTTTGGTCGATGTTTATTTAACACAATTGTTAACCGAGAAAAAATTATAATCGTTAATAAAAATCTACAGTCGATCTCGATCACAATAATAGTCGTTACTTTCGTTGTTTATATAATATTTTTATTGTCAAGACACATCGTTTATTGATGCGGTTAATATTATAATTATTTTCATCATAATTAACAATGTTTTATGCCCTTTTTTACGTTATTGTTTATTTGCATTTTTTATATGATTCATATTATAGACACTATCGTTATTATCATTATAATAGTAAAAATATAACTGTATAGTTCTATTCTTACGATAGAAATATGAAATTGTATGTATACCAATAATTATTTTTTGTATTATGAAATAACAATAATTATAGTACTAGGATCAGACTCGTACACTTTTATACACTTTTATAGAATTGTGCACAAAAAAAAGATTAAAGCTGAACCATCAGGCTATATGATTTGCGTATTGATCAAGCAAGAGAAATTTTTTCATAGTTCACAGAGGCTTCTAAAAAAAAAAACATTTTGAAATTTATTTCGTCCTGCTATTTTTGATCGTAGCACAGAGCGTGATGCTCAAAAAAACATTTGGACACCACATTGCTGAACTAAAGATTTCAAGCTCCGAAATCCTTTTTTTCTCCCTAGTATGACAATTCTTTACGGAGTTACGCCCTTCTTAAAATCACTGAAAAAAATGAGACCCGATTTCTGCTCGTTTTATTTTTCCGCTGAGTATAGTAAAAATATATTTTTCATCCGGATATTAACGTACTTCAAACCTCTGTAGGGCAATATGTAATTCTTTAAAAAATAAGTAGTTAAAAATGATTATCGAAAGAAATAAAAATATGTGTTTCTGAAAAAATCGTATTTTTCGTATTTATTTGAAAAATACAAATTTATACATTTATACAAATTCATACAAGTTTCACTGACTGAAAATGAGTTTGAAGAAATATTTTGATTTCGATGGGGAGAAAATAGGCTTATGATAGTAATGTCACACGGCGCTATAGAGGCTTAAAGCCACAAAATAAAGCACATACGAACGTAACAGTACGCGAGTGTTCGCTGCTCGGTTCGAGCATACAGACAAACGTTTTTCATCGTGAGAAAGGCTAAGGTGTAATTCTTGCAGTGGGTAAAAAAAAATACAACAGCAAATATAATAGACAATGGACTTCTGAATTGAAAGACGAGCCGGACGTGTACCCGTGTGTGCTCGCGTCGCTGGACTTGATCATAGGCTATCGATAAAATACTGATGTCGATAGATCGATACAAAACAAGCATACGTGGGATTCGTGATTGCGGACTATTGCTTGCGCTCACCTAGTCTGGGACTGATCGATCCGATCTGTGGAGATAACACGGGGTAGGTTGAAATCCAATCTGGCAGCCGAACCCGCTCGATCGACTTCGCGCAAGCCATACGGTGATGCAAAAGAAATATTCTCGGCCCTATAGAAAAAGAGGTAATGTATAAAAATGAAAGTACAAAAAAAAACAGTTGGTTCTTAGTGCCCGAAATTGTTGGAAAGAGATAGATTTGTCAAAAGATAAGAAAAAAAGAGGATTAATTAATTTTTTTGGAATTTGAAAGGAGAGTAAAAAGAAAACATAGAAATTCATTTTTAAGTTTGGAATTTTTTATTTGGAATCTGAAAAGAGATTAAAAAGAAGAGAGATGGATCTAATTTTTTTTATTAGGATTTTGAAAATAAATTTAAAAACAGACAGATTAATATACATTGAATCGGGGTGTGGGTCATTTTTCGATAATTTATTCAATTGTACCTTTCTTCGTCCGATTTGTGAAATTCATTTTTGTGTCAGTCGTATAATTGAACTTTGACTAACTTAATAAATCTTAATATTCCAAGTTGAATATATTCAAGTTAAATGAGCCAGTGAATTATCTTCTCTTGAATTTTCCTCTGCCTAAGAAAATTCCTCTCTTGGATTTTTTCTACCAATTCATCATCTTCTCTTGATTTTTCCTCTTATCCTCTTCGCTCTTAAAACTTCCCACTCGTAAATCGAATAACGTTTTCCAAAAATCCCCAGTGCAGGACCCTAGTAATAAAATAGAATATTCTCAGGGTCTGGAGCGTACAGATCAATCGGATTGGATCAAAGTGCGATGAGTATGAACACGTATGGCATTGTTAGGACGACTTGCAGAGGTTGTCGTAACTCATCATCCAACTCTACACGGGAAGGCGAATTTAGTAACGAAACGTTGCGATGATTCAATCAAACCGTAATTTGTGTTCCATTGATTCCCATTGCAGGGGCCTAATGTTGTCGCAAGACAGATGAAGAGAAAAAGGAGAGAGTATCAAGGATGAGAATCTCTCGCTGCGAGTGTGATGAAAATACCGAGACTCTTCGAGCTTATTATTGTTATTATTATAACAATATATAGCAACCAAAGCAATGATGTATATAGGAAAGAGAGAACGATGAGAGTGCGATTTAATCGAAGACAAGAGACTCAAGAGGATCCGGCAATCTTATGAGTGACAGCTGTAAGCCTGTGGCTGGATCATCATCGTGGGGTCCAGTTCGCGCGTTTAGGAATCTTTTTTTCGAGACTCCTTCATCGTGTTCGATCGTGCCAAGTACATAATCGCTTCCCTCGATTAAGAATATATGGGCTATCTCTTGACACCTCGAAATGCGCATTGTTCCCTCTCCTTTCTCGTACATTTATTTATTTTTCATTCTTTTATTATTTTATAAATCGGCCAATTGTTTAATTGATTCCGGTTTGACGCTGCGTTTCTTTTGTCCTCTGGCTCTTGCGGTTATGAATGTATCGTTTTTTTAATGAAAGAAACACAATTAATGTAACGTGATACATAATCATGTAAAATAGCATATGTATATATATATATATATATATATTTTATGTATATTTATTACGTTTTATTTATATAAGGTTTATTTATGATTTATTTACTTGGGAATGAGCTTTTAAATTATTTAATTACCATTGCGTAGGCAAATAACAACTTTATGAAATTCAATTGATTTAAAAAACTGAAAGAAACTTGCTCGTAAATGTATTTGTATTAGTAGAACGACGATATTTCCTCACCCGAAGAGTAAAAAAAAAGGAGGCCTGGATCTTCCAAACTCGTTCGACACAATTTTTCCTCGCGTTTCAGCGGTTTTTCCGCTGTTTCTTTATTGCCGGGCTTCGAATCGCGAGGGGAAAAGTTTTCGAATGAAATTATGTCCCGCGCTCGTGTTTTCTCGTGGACCAGTGTTCGGTTTTGCGGGGGCAAAAAGGGAGAAAGAAAAGAAAGAAGGGAGAAATGGAAAGTAGGAGGAAGAGAAGATGAAGGGATGGGGCTGTAGAAAGCGAGAGAGAGAGGGAGAGAGAGAGGTCATCTCTTGTTTCCAAAAACTTGGAGCTCTTTCGTTTCATTTCCGTGGAAGGAAAAGACAGAGCAATTACTTGATGGACGAGGCGAAACATGGTCTAAGTTGATTGTAAGTGAAAATCCGTAATTCTGTCTCTCTCTCTCTCTCTCTCTCTTTCTTTCTTTCTCTATCTCTCGTTTTTCCCTTGTTCTCAGACCAAGAATTTATGAACCGTGCCGAGTTTTCTCGGTTGGAGCCAAAGTTCGTTGCCCATATGGTTAGTCGCTAGGGAATATTGAAGGAGCCAAACATTCGAAGTGCTTTACTTCGGGAGCGAGCCATGGATGGTTCGCCTGGTAAAAGACGCCACTCTTGTTCGAGTACCATAGGATAATATAGTCTGGCTTTGGGAGTTGAGTTTCCTGGGCAAGATTTGGTTCATCCTCTGTCTCTCTCTCTCTCTCTCTCTCTCTTGTCCTCTCTTTCTCCTGCTCGCTCGTAGATGTTGATTCAATCCCTCGATCTCTGCGAGGCCAACGAAAATGGAGATCGCTGGAAAAGCGTTCGAGCAAATGGGCTTCCTCCCTCCGTCCCTCTCTCTCTCTCTCTCTCTCTCTGGCTTAATCCATTTCCCTGCTATTATCCATCGAGCAGATTCGAACATCGCGTCTGAGTATGGAGTCTGCGATCTTTTCGAGGTGGTCGATGCGATCCCCTGGTAACCCTTTCCCTCTTCAGCTCCTCGCCACTTTGTTAACGAAGCCTTCGGGACGATGATAAGTACCGAGGAACATAAACGACCTGAAAGAGGATACGACTAAAGTTAAGGGCGCTGGGAGATTTAGTATTCGGTTTCGTAAATGAAATTATCTATCTCCTGCACTTAAATCATACGCTGCTCAATCAATTTCGGGATCACGCAATCTCGAGGATTATACGAGGAGGTTATCGTGAAAAGTACGCTTTCGATATTACTAGACATTAAAATTCCTTACTACGCCAAGCCCAACGAATCGAGTATCATTTTTTTTTACAGATTGGAACGTTGGTTTCGTAGAAGTGTACGAAGAGTAGAAACTCGAAGAACAATAATTCGGTACTTCGGGGTGGTGCTCGTAATAACGATTTTTGTAACTTCGTAACGTACGAAAATATTCATTTATCCACATCCCAAGGCTAAACGTATAAAAACATGTAAATAAAGATATATTCGAAAAATAATGATTAAAAAAATTTAATTAATAATATTTATACGCTCGAATGAAAATGCAAAATTTGCGATTCGAAAGAAAGGCACACAAAGAAAGGCAACGATTTTTGTATGTTCAAAGATATTCGATATATTATAAAATAAAATGATAATAATGTAATGATTATAATTTATTTAATAATTATAAAATAATTGGAATAAATATACATATTATGTATATAATAATAATAATAATAATAATAATAATAATATAAATTATGAATTATATGATTGTCATTATCATTATTATTATATAATAATATTTTCTTTTTCTTTAAATTATCATATAATATTTGAAAGAAAAAATAATATAATTGTCTTACAATAATAACCGTGTAATTCATAATTTATATTATTGTTAGCTGGAGATTGATATTATTACATTAATAATAATAATAATGATAATTCAACAGTCCCTCGTCCATATCAAGACTCATCCCTCGAGATAACTTTTTTCTCTGGTAATTGCGGCTGATCTACAATGTGGCATTATGTCAGTCGAGAATATTACGTTCCGCATAATATAACAGAAATTTCGAAATGAACGCGACGTGCTCTCGATGCTATTCGCGTTTGTACACGAGGGCCAAACTCGTCATGCGAATCCCCCGATTTGTCGTGTCTCATCGGTGATCATTGCTGCGCTTCTCTGCCGAGCACACGAGGCCACCTTCGTATCTATAGCCACGATCGAGTTTGCAAATGCGTTCACGAGAAAACGATTACTCTCGATCATCGATTCGTTGATTTTTCTCAATTACGGTTTTCATTTTACTTCTCTCTCGACCAGATTCATCAGAATAATACATCGATTTGATCGTAACGACGAAAAACTTGTCCGGCTTATTAATATTATAATATTAAAAATTTGCAACAAATTGATCATTCTAGAACGAAAATAAACCAGTCGGAATCCGAAAGTGAAAAATCTTTTTCTTTTTCCGTGAATCTTTTTAATCGAGAAAAATTACGATAAAAAGTAGTCGATGAAATGCAACGAAAGTCCACTTTTAATTAATTGCTCAGATTTCTTTTTTTCGGCTGAACGAAAAAAAATATTCGATCCTGCGTCTCTTCTAGTTTTTTTTTGCAGAGCTGAAAAATAATATTTTCGATCCCGCGTCTTTACTCTTTTTTTGGACTGTCCTTTATGGCTTTTTCATTATGCTAACATAAAAAATAATTATCGCTATTATCGCGCTAATAATTACTGTGAAAAAAAAGCACCCGTTTAGAAAGGGTGAAAGATACCGAACTTTAGCACAAATTATTCATTTTTATAATCAATATATATTTATAAAAATATCTTGTACAATCATTACTTTATTTACAGGATAAAAATGATGACGATGTTTAATATTATAATTATTCTTATTATTATTTTTCAATGGTGTAAGTAAACATACATTATTCTTATTGGGATTATCATGTTCTTAGTTATCATAATTATCATCATTATCATATCGTTTGCATAATTGGTTAATCGTCTGTTTTTAATTATTCATTTAATTATTATACCTTCTGTATCATTATTTTTCTTTTTATTGTATTAAAATATGAGTTTTATCGTTACCGTCGTTATAATTTAATCAATAGCAGATAAATTTTATTAATGTTAATGCCGTGTTTTTCTCAAAATGCGAACAGTGCTCGAACACGACAATTACAAATCCGCTTAATGTTTCGGTATTTACGACAGGCCACAAGCGGGGGCGCATCGTAGATCTCTCGTCATTACAATCACAATGACGATATATACGCTCGAACGTCTTACGCAATCGCATTGATCTACCCAACAATAACGCTTCCTATACAATCTGCACCGACGATAATTCGCCGTGGAAAAATAAAAAAAAAATAAAGAAAGAAAGGAGTAAAGACGTAGAAAGGACAAGAATGGAGAAAATTCTATAGTGGATTCTATAGTAAATTCATTTGTATCCATTGTGTCAATTTTAATCGCGGCGAATCTCGACGGCGAATTAAACCTTTGACCACGCATTATCATTATTCGCCTCGTCGTTTCTTTCTTTTCTTCCGGATCTGTCGAAACTTTGCGAAACGAGGAGAGCCTGAAAGGCGCGGGTATCGATTCGCATCCACGATCGATGATTCGTTCGGGAGATCGAAATAGGAAAATAAAAAAAAAATGAAAAAGAAAAAAATAAAGAAGATGAATGAAGAAACAGCGAGATGGTGGTCGTAGCGTTTCTCACGGGGATCCTTAAGGTAGAATCTCGGAGTTTTAGCTATCGATTTTTCTTATCATTCGACATTCTAACATCATTCCTGTGAATGACCTCAAATGTAACGCAATGCCGGTGGGCGTGTGTACGTGTGTACAGGGTGACCTAAAAAATGATATTCAAAAATAGAATCTAGGTGCCTTCTATCAATTTTCGTTTTTGTGTATTATTTGATATGTTTCCTTAATTCATTAGTTTTTGTGTATGATGTGTATCTGTATTTTGTGTTCTTTTTTTTGTGTATTTTGCGTTATTTTTGTGTATTATACGTAATTTTTTTAATCGTTTTGGCGTTATTTTTATATGAAATAATTTGAAAGCTACACGTTATTTTTTGGATCATCCTGTATATTTTTGGATAAGACGAGGAGTTTTCTAAAATTATTTGGAATTTTCCATTGAAACGTCACTTTTTGGATCAACCTGTACGTTTTCCGGCGAAACAGCTGCACTCCTCGATGTTTCACCTTTTAATGGGTCGCCACGATTTATTTATAATGCGGCCAGTGATCGGTGAGTGCGCGAAAAAAAAAAACGAAAAATATAAATAAATTGAAACTGAGCTCACTCCGAGTGATAGACCTGTATATATATCCATATACATGGAACTTCGTGCGTTTGATGACGTGAGTCCATTTAACGGGATAGGACAATGAGCGATGCGGTGAGAGGTAGGAAAAGAGAGAGAGAGGGCGAATAGTGATACAGGACTCGAAGAATCCCTGTATAAATTGCGCTCCAACGATAAAACGATTTTATAAGCGAGCGATGGCATCCCTCGTCGATCTTTACGAAAGTGAATAGGCGGGAAGGTGGGACGCGGCGGATGCTAAAAGACGTGCGAAATTCTCGCGGCGCGACTTGGCGGATCTTGGATATTGGATCGGATTCGTCATCGTTCCGTTGTCACGGTGCAAAAACAAGAAAAAATGTTACAACTGAAAATAAAACATGGCCGTCTAAAACTTTTGGGTCTATTATTTATTTAATGTTTTTTGTTGTTCGATTGATTGTTTAATGTATCAATGATGATCAAAAAATCAAGATTTTTTTAAAGGAAGACAATGTGTAGAATCAATGAGAGAAATCGTTTCGATGTCAATTCGTAAATTTACGAAGTTGTATATCAAATTTTATTTAAAAAAAAACCAATAATCGGAGCAGTTATGAGTAACCTTGAAAACACCTTTCGAAGGTGAGGATCTCAACGAGGTGGTCGAGAGAAATAATTTTTGAGAAATTAAGGTGCAAAAAGTAACCCCTCGAATTCATCGAGAAGCTCAAAAATAAAGTATTATTTTCTCACTCTCTCGTCTCTGACGCTTCAGTCCACTAAACGAAAAACGATAACCTGATATCTGCAACGAATATAATTATACTTTCAAATTTTAACAAAAAATAATCATTTTACGAACATTCGAAGAATTTTTTTTTTGTTGATATTTGTATTAAAACAATTTTTATTTTCTATTTTGAACAAAAAACAACAATTTTCATGAATATTTGTATAAAAATAATTTTATTTTTAATTTTAACAGAAAATAATCATTTTATAGACTTTCGAGTAGTTCTCCTTTTTGTTTTATTTAAAGCGTGAAACATCGCGGGTATCTTTTAGAAACCTCGATAGCCCAAACATAAATCAAAATCTCACTTTTCGCGATTATCTGTATTTTTTTTACCGATCATTAACGTTTTTATTTTGGGTTCGGAGAAAAGAAATGGATTTTCACGAAGCCTGAAGCATCGTAGCAAGGGAGTACACGAGGACAAAGAGAATCCCGGCTTGCTTCGAGTTATCGATCATCCGTATCCGGCGGAGTGCGCTCCCCGATATCTTCGCGATGAAGAACGGACCTGCGCTTCTTCAATCGTCACGATCGGGATCGCGCACGATCGATCGCTCTGTCGCCGTTCAGGTCTTTGGGTGGCTAACCGGAATGGCACATTTTCACCCACACGTGTCTGTGCGCTGATCCTCGAACGTGCCAGGCCGGTCATCGTTGCCTCTAGCTACATCCTGGAGGCATCGGTATATCGGTATCAATTCTCTATCTTTCTCTCTCTTTCCCTCCTTCGTTTTTATGTTCTTCCCAGGATGCGCACGCGCGGAGCGAGCCCCAAGAATCGTCACGATAATTCTCACGGTGCATTATAATTCTTGTCCTTTAAGGAGAATTCGATTTAATCTCTCTCGCCCGAGCACGAAATTAATTCGATTTACGTACATCACGGTTAACCCGCGAGGTCAATTACAAACCTCGTTTTCAATTATCTCGGAAAAGATGTTTTAAACTTTCATTGAGATCATTGTAATTACACATTGCAGTTTCTGAAAATTGTCTCCTCCGATAGCGCACATTTATTTTTTGAATAGTTTATATAGAATTAATTTAAGGACCCTCGGAGAAAAGGTTGGGTCCTTTCGTACATGGGTAGAATTATAAATACCTCATTTAAATGATGAACATTGAATCAACGTTTGAACGAATATTAAAATTACCGTTTCTAAATTTTTATTTATTATTACAAATTAAAATCTGGGAACATTAATTTTCCACTTTTGATAATAATTGAAGTAAAATTGAACGATATTGGCGTTTGCTTGAAAAATTTTCTTAGCTGCTGATATAATTTAGTGAAAAATTATGAAATAATTAATGTGTATGGGGAATTCCATGCCGATTCGACCTGGATCTGACCGATCATCTCTCCGATTTGACCGGCGATTTTTTATGTTGCTGTACTATCTCTGAAAAGCACTGAGATTTTTTAAAGATTTTTTTGTAACGATCTGACGTCACCAAAAAATCAATAATTTTTGTAACCAAAAAATTAACGCCTGAATTAAAAAATCGGAAATAAATCACAAAAATCTTGTGTCATATATATCAAACATCGCGCTTTTTTCGAAACACGGTGCGATCTGTAAGTAACGTGAAATACATATAGGATAATACGATAAACAGTTCTTCGAATCCACGCGTACGTCACACGTGTTTTTAACGAACGACGTATATTAATGCTTTAAACAAAACGCTTCCAATAAATGCAACGATATCGAGTTATCGTCGCGGAAGTGTGTCCGCTATCACGAGCCACGTGGAATATATATCTCGAGAACGAGCGCGTGCCCAAAGGACGTCTCAGAGAGAAGAGAGAAAAAAAGATAACAGAGCGAGAAGTAGAACAAGAGAATTTTTGCTTGGGAAAAATTCGGATTTCAATAGTGATATTGATCAATATTTTATCATGGTTATATCCTTTCGTCCTCTATTAGTTGTATTTGTCTTTCTCTCTCTCTCTCTCTTTCTCTCTTTCACAAACCTAATAAATTATTATTTGTATAAATATAATACGTTCATATTTTTCTTCTTTCCGTTTATTTTTCATTTATTTATTAGCCTATTTATTCTTGATTTTATATATTTATTTTAAATATTTGTTTGTTATAAATATAAAACGTATGTAATAATTTTTAATTTTTTTTATAATTATAAGTGCAATTATAAATAATTTCTCGCGAATCTAAATATAATAATTTACAACGACAATAATAAATTGTAATATTTATTTGTTACATAAATTCGTGTCCCCCTCAAAACAACATATAAGGGTGTATCTCAATTACCAAGAGTCTATTCGTAATCCCTACCATGCTCAGTCCGGCTTCACGCCGAAACTGCTTTGCCATTGTTCACTCAGGCATGTGAAGAGTGATCCTGAGACTTTTTTTTCATGAGAATAAAGCTGGAAAACATTATTTCGTATATACGTATGAGATTATATAAGATTATTTACAAAAATTTCTACAAAGACGTGAACATCGAGATACGAACGTTCTACGTATAAATATATTTGTATTTATATACAATAATTCAAATATGCATTAGCGAGACGAGGAGTCGTGACTCGTGCGAACACGCTCGAAACTAGATGCTGAAGAGTCGATCATTCGACGTCTGGTCGTACGTCCGAACGGATGATGCTTTATCTACTTGCGTCAGATGTATATTGAAGGATAAATTATTTATGTATGAACGACGTGTATATAAGAATAAATGAAGCCTGCATTGCCGCTTGTTTGCCCATGTTCTCACCATCGCAAAACGCGATCTGGAACAGCGCGAATCCAGTCACTATATATACATATATATTTACTTAATATTTTTTTAAGACCGCAATTGCTGCAGTTACCCTTGGGGGTCATAAACAGTCCTCGATACGTGAATATGAATATATACATAAAACTGTGCAACTCCATGAAAAGTTTCATGACACACGACGGATATTAAAAGAGTAAGCTTTTTTTTATTAGCTAAAACGAACAAAAAGAATCACACCAGCTTAGTTTATTGGCAGGAATATGAAAACCGGTTAATGACTGTTCCAATATTTTATACGTGGAGACATATTCATTCGATTTTATTAAAAATAGGTATAAATAATTAATATAATAATTTGAACAAAATTATAAATTATCGATATGTGGAAAAGCCTACTGAATTTTATTTTATAATGTTACTAGTTTACACGTGTATTCAAATGGATTTGAAAAATTTGGTAACAGAAGATAAACACGTGGAAATTGATTGGAAAATACACAGCGACCTTTTGTTTATCAGGAGTTTCAGGGATCGTCACATAAGTGCATAAAAGTGAGGTTAAAACAAGTATTTCTATTATTCAATCTTCGATTTTAAGTAAATACATATTAGAGTCCACTTGGAGGATCGTCGAATGATCATTGGATTCGAAAAAGAGGTGTAAAGCTAGAATTTTTGATGCTCCTAGAAATTACAGTGAAAATTGTCACAATATGAAAAATACGGATCGATATTATTTCTTTTGCTTTTAGCGAGCATTTGTCTATTCCTGAGTCCGAAGGTTCACCTCTGCTAGCATTTACGTAACAGAGTACGCATAGATGATTTTTTTAAAACTGTAGTCATCCGGTGGACCGCTGTACAGTCACCTCACCGAGTATTGGCCTAGAGCAATTTTTTTCAATTCGACAAGCCCTCTTTGACTATCATTGTGTATCATACACATAGGTACATTCTCTCTCTCGTTTTCCCGATGAAAAATGCACATGAGAGAAGAGCCTATGGACCTGTCTCAGGGATCCTCGGCTTTGATCTCAGTAAAAGTGAATTTAACGCACCCACGCTATTCGAAAAGCCATTAACTTCACACACGATTATTTCTCTAGTCTCTCAAAACGACAGAGATGCAGAGAACACGAGAGAAAGAGAGAGAGAGAGAGAGAGAGAGATTGTAGTGAATACAAAAATGCAAAAAAAGCCATTCGAGATGCAACGCGATCTCCCCCTCTCTCGGATCGACACACCTACACATCGCTCAGGGCATCATCAAAAAATCGAAACTACTATAGAAGTCTTCTTGTAATTGTCATTTCGATGACCACCATTATCCATTATTTGCCTTTGTTTTCCAATAACATGGAATAATCAATTATCTTACGAGTAATTCTCAATTAGTGTCAGAAATGGAATAACAATAGAACAAACGACCATGGCAAAGACATTAATAATGATAATAACAATAATAATAAAGTCAGTAGTTATACCAATAAGGATGAGATTCATTGTAATTATAACGATAATACGAATAGCGATAAAATAATAATACTAATAATAAAATTGTGCCTTCCAGCTAAAGTATAAATCATTATTAATTTTCATACTTTTTTTATTACTTCGGGTATTCATTGTGATTCTTCTTTTGATGCATACCAAATAGGACGGATAATAATGATAATAATTAAATATTAATAATAGAAAAAGAAACAATGACTATCTTGACAACAACGATGATAATACCGTCATCATTTATCATTAATATGACACTAATGTTTTTTCAATTCTCACAATAATAATAAATTTAACTAATAATAATAGATATTATGAAATTAAAAAAAAAACAGTGTTAATTGTAATACTCATTATATTCCTTATTCTCGTATGAGTAGTCTAACAAAGATGATGAAAGGTCGTAACAAAATAATATAAGGCAAAATAAAATAATTATTATATAAATTATAATAATGATGCTCTTGACAATAATACTTTGTAAGACTAACGACAATAACAAATTTAATTATGAATAACATGAACAAATAATAAAAAAAAATTTACAGCAATAATAAAGGTGATAGTACTATTTCTTAATATTAAGAAATTATTATTAAAAAATCATAATAATTAATATTTTTAAAAAAATAATAATCTATCGTAATCATCGCAATAATATTGCTGATCCACTAATGCCCAGAATTCTTTTTCTCGTGTGGTTTGAACCGGTGTAACATCAGTACTATTATTATTACACTTGCGTATCGCGCTTTGATGAATCCTAATCTGAGGATCTACTCTTCGGTCCGCTTAGATGCTGTCGTTATTATGCAATTCCGCGTATACAGGAACGCATCGGTCTCTCAAATAATTATATATATATGTATGTTCAAATGTGGGTGTGTGTATGGACACGTATAATATTATATTAGTATTCCAAGATTTATTACAGCGCATGTTTAATGCGCACGTTGAGAGTTAAGAGATCGGAGATTTGTAAGAAAGAAATGATGCGGCGCCGCACGTCGTCAATATCCCGGCGAACTATACGAAATCTTCTTTTTTCCATTTTTATTTCGTTGTGTGTTGAGAGCGATACGAACGTGCGTACACACGGGGCGATAAATTCTCGCTTGTGCACACGTGGAACGAATTTATCGCGTGAGAAATTTTACGCACGGCGCGTTATCGCATGGGAGTGTTCCTTATCATTGTACATACCGGGTGACCCGGTGTAGAAAGGTAAAAATAAAAGAAAATGAGAAAAGTAAGCTAGCATGAAAATTTTCATAATTAAAAAAAATTTAATTAATGGCTTTCTTGGTACTTATTCAAAAATATTTTATTGTAGATGTATTAAACTAAATTCGAGTATATTTTATTCAACAAATATTATTAATGTTCATTAAAGAAAAATTACAAATTACAATAATTATTGCAAAAGCTATCGCTGTTCGCCTTTTTACTAAAAGTTCAGTAACTTTCATCATTTTATCGTTTTAGTTAATCGTAAAATAATTTGTTGTTTACATTTTATATATTTGTAAAAATACATACTGTGATGAATACTGATGATCGAACAATTAATTCGGCCGTGTTTGAACAATGACAATAACAAAAATAATAATAAGAACAAGAAATGGAGCAATGAGAAATTAACGGAGTCGAATGAAAGAGGCTTTGTCGCTCCGTCTCTGTGTTTGACGCAACGTTATTACGTTATTCGGTGTAAGCGTGCAGAAATCAAATATCACGCGCGCTCGTGTGTGTGTGTGTGTCTTCATGGCGTGCGATGGATTCGATGAGGGGTAATCACAGTGGGATAAAAAAGTTCACGTATACGCGGGAATATGAATATCACATGTATAGAGATGAGCGACTATGTACAGGGTGGCAAATATTTGGTGGAAAAACTTAAGCCTTTTCAAATTAACAAAAATGAAAATACCAAACTAAACTCTCCGGAGAAAACATAATTAAATCCATAATGTCAAACGCTCGTAAAAAGAAATTTTGTTGACAATAAAATGATATTGCTTTTATCTACTTTGACAATGATGAAATTTTGCATCGTTGGAAAACAACGAAAGAGGTTTTTCATTTGTTTTTTATTTGCTGGTTTATCATTTCTTCATTTTTATTGCAGTAAACATGTTTTTTTTTCATCGACTGAGTTCGGTATATCAATCGTACATTTTATTTAATCGAGATGCATCGAAAATCATTTTTTCTTTTAATATTACGATCAGCGAAAAAAAAACCTCTTCAGGGCAGTCTCATATTCGAAATTGAAATATTCTTCTTCTGCTGTACTTTAAAATAAATTTGTTTTTTTTTCAGGAATGCTCAGTTTTTGCTGACAAATATTTATCGAAAACAAAAATATGTTACGGTGGGTAAACAAGTCTTGAAAAAATATTGAAACTCATAAGATATATATTTTATTAAATTTTCTTTGTATATTGTAAAAAAAAAAAATTTCCGTCCCGGCCATTCTGTAATTGTCACCCTATATGTATGAGTGTATAGATATACGCAGGCGGTAGTTTTTTTACGAGTCTCATCACCGGGCGCGACGAGCTCGGCGTCGCTATAAATAATTACATCTAATAAGGAAGTCGTACGAAAAAAAATTAGTAATCGATCTTCTGATGATTTCGCCCGCGCTCGTGCATACTCGGATCAATGTTCTCCGCGTGATCGTTACGCTCCCGATCCGTCATTATACTTTTTATCATTATTATTATGCTACTTTTTTGTGGTTCACATGCAACAATCAGTAATGCCATTCTATGGGCAAAAAGAAAGAAAAAATAGTGCGAAAGAAAGTCTCATAATTCTAAAAAAAAATATTATTAATTTTTCATCCGATTAAAAATTGTCAAAAATTATCCAAATTATCGTGATAAAGCACTGTTTTCATTTCTAAAAAAGCACATCATTTTCGGTCTATATCCCAATACTTTCATCAAGAAAAGAGCTGTTGAAAATCAGGCTCTTTTTGGGCCCAAAACAATCCCTTCAATTATTATTATTACTGTGATTATTGCTATAAATTTTTCATTTTTAATGTATCGTTAAATCTCATAAACATTCATACGTAAAAAAACCAGTTTATAAACTTTTCAATTAATTCATCAACTACAAATAAGCAAATAAGGGTATTCTTAAAGGTTATAAAAGATGGAAGATATCAATAATAATTAAATTAATTTTAAAAAATCGTTAATTGAAAATAAATTGAAAATAAAAATAAATCGCGTTAAAAAAAGTAGTAGAAGCGGACATGCAGTCTTTAAAAAATAACTGGCGAAGACGAGGGCAGGAGATAATGAAGAACGAGCACGTGCCACCGCAAGCCTTTTAATTCGATTGAATGCACGAAGGCGTCGAGACACAGGTGAATAATTAATACTCGCGGTCGTCCTATATATACATATACATATATACATGCATACATATATATGGATATATTTGAATACTGTGGGTATATATATATATAATTCGGGTATATATATATATATATATATAAATCCACCCACACTATTCGAATAGACGTAAAGCGCATACACTTGTTGGCTGTTCGTGCACTCGTCGTACCCGAGACGTGACGATGCGACTATAATAGCGATCACAGAATATAAGGAGGATAAACATTTCCCCGCGTATAGGATCACTGTACGCCCGTATGAATTCACGTTTGAAGTGAATATATTTTGCTAAAATGCGCGAAGCGGGAATCTCGTTGGGACACTCGCACACGCGGCGAATAACCTAAATCGTCGCCACGATTATATGCACGTTTATATATTTATAGCGATACGGATATTATGATAATAAGACTCCAGAGAAACGAGAGCACGTGTACAATATTACGTACGAGTATGCTCGATGAGATAGGTTATTATTATATTATCAGGATTATCATTAATATCTCCGTCGTTTCGAATATCATAATAGCCACTATGATAAATATATATTTTGTATTTGCATTTATATAAATTGTTGTTTAGTTAAAGTTGAAGTTGAGCTGAATTAGTGAACTCTATGTATAGAGAGGTAGGAAAGGCTTTCATTGAGAAGGATAAAACGTAAAAACGCGAAAAGATTTCGAACTATAAAAATAATAATGAACAATCTACAATGTATATTGTTTTCGAAAGGGGAAAGAATAATAACAAGAGTAACGAAAAATATATTTAAAAATGAATTAAAATATAAGAAAATAAATACCGTTTTTTCGACGTAATAGTAAATATAATAATAATAAACTGTGAAACGATGCAATAATAATGGATCGCACCTACGGTTGCGCATTGCTTATCCAGCAAAATTATCTGAACCGTGGACGCATCCGCGTATTATATTATATTCGCGTGTACTTAATAATCGTATGCACGGCAGCCGACTGGCCATAACGAGGATCCAGTGTGATGTACTCGAAGTAGTCGCTCAGCATCCATGGATTATATATACATGCATATATATAAGATCATCCTTACGATTCACTGATTTACACATATACAATTTGCGCACGAGTAAAACAAGTAAGAGATAATGGTCCGATAAATTATGCAACCAGTGTACCCAGGACGATCCGTTTGGCTGGCACTCGTATCCTCAATTTGGTAAAATATGTCGAGTTTTTTAAATAATAAAAAATATAACAATTTTTCACTTTTTTGGTCTGTACGAATGGCTATTGTTTATTCGTACAGATGGGTATACGTATATGTATATGTTATAATGTGTTACATTATTAATGTCTTAAAAATAAATTATGCACATTTCTCCCTCTTGATATTTTCATTGAAACACCTTTGTTCAAAAGTATCTACAGTAAATTAATGAAATTAATTGTCAAAGATTAAACGAAAACGAGTTTTAAAAAAGATTGCAATTTAAAAAAATAAAATTAAATCGCAATTAAAAAAAGAAAAATGCGATTTAAACATAAGAAATTTAAATTGCTATTAAAAAAATTGCGTTTGAAAAAACTTGCAATTTTGTTTCGTACTGTTATCGTTCTCCCAAGGTAAACAAATAACATATATATTTAAGATAACCTGTCGAGCACAAATTTAGCTAAATAATTTTATGTTTCTCGAAGGATAATTTGCAAAAAACCAAGATCTTCCAAATATTGTTTTACCTCATTGTATACATATGTGTTACAATGGTCCAAAAAATTATCGAATAATTATATATACATATACGTATCGATTCGTCTTATGACTCCTCGTGCAATTACGTGGCACGTGCAGGTGCAGTTATAGCTACGTGATTTTCCAACCTTGCGTATGATACGTGAATGAGTATACCTGTGTATATGCGGGTGTTATACGTCACATTCCAAAACCATTAGACATCTTTCGAATACTCGGAAAAGGAAAGGAAACCGTAAGTTTTATTTCATTTCGATGCGTATATGTGAAGAGAGAGATAGAGAGGGAGAGAGTGAGAAAGGAGTAATAAGCCAGTGGGTGATCGTTAGTTACAAAAATTTCGTAATGTGAATTGTACAGTGTTTAGAATAATTCCCGAAGGCATTTTAAAAATCAATGGGAATTCGATGATCGATCCGTGAGAATAGAACATTTCATTGAAGACGCGAGAGAATCGAGATAACAAAAGCAACTTGATGTCAAAATACGACACACTGCGGAAAAGGAAAATGCGTGAGCGATCAATTAAAAAGGAGATCCTGTTTCCTGATAACCAGCCACGTGGCAGCAAGGAGATTGCCCGATCACTTTTACTGGAAATTGCTGATTTCCTGGGATGAAAAAACGGAAATATGATTGTGGTATTATCGTTGATAGGGCGATCGAGGATAGGACACGAAAATGAGCTGTTTATTACGAGTCTCGATAATCCTATGGAACAAAGAAAATTTGATAAAATACACGTACTCGATGTCACGTAATTTCTTTTTATCTTCCTCTACAAAAACCCGTTCCGAAGGTACGATCTGGAGCAATTCGCGTTTTCTGTTTTGTTAGAATCTTTGTACGTCGATGTACTCTTTGCAACAGTAATTATTTGACCATCGATTGGTTCACAGTTTGTTGGCGCAGCTCTTCGTTACATCGGATTTTCTGAAGTACGTTGCGAAATTGATGACAAAAAAAAAACGATAATTACGGAAAGGTAAAAGAAGAGATATTTATTATTTTATTGATGTGCTTTATAAAGTTGAACGGAAGTCGAGTCCAGCATCGTTCCTGTGAAAAATCGAGAAAGCTGTTACCGCTGTTGGAGCGAGAATTCTTGCGACAATGAGGGCAATCGTTGCTTTTCTGCTACTCGCAGTCACTCGCATCAATGTTGCCATCATCCAGGATGACGAGGTCGTATCCTTGATACTTACTTTTACGTTGAAACAGTTTTAAAAAGTACCGAGGGGTCTAGTAATTGGGAAAAGGATATCTCGACTACGACTGAAACATTTCCGATGAAAAAAAAATAGTGAATGCAAAGACATCCTTGTTTAAGGGAAGATCCCACTGTGACGGTAAAGAAAATAACCTTTCTTCATTTATTTGTTAAGTCTAGTCAATGATTTTTTGGGGTCAATTGAAGATATGTTATTCCTCTTACGTCAAAGCAGATTCAGGTAACTTTTTTTTCATCCATCATTAAAGTACAGTACTACAATAAAAATTTAAAAAGAAAACGACTTTTTTAAGTTATCACAGTGGCGTCTTCTCTTAATGACACAATCGTAATTAATATGGGGTAACAGTGAAACAGCCGTCAAGGGTAACCATGAAACACGGAAGAATGCCAGATGCAAATTAAAAAATAAAAATTTATATGTAATTGTTCCACATCACAGGTCGTAGCAAGTTTGGCATTGTACTCAATGAATAACACCCTTGAGAGTGAAAGAATGATGATTGTAAAGGATCGTTCAAAGTATGCCCCGCCGAACTTGATCATCTTGCAGATGGCCTTTCCCTCTGCGACAGTGGAAGGTTGGTATGCTGGTGTGTTGTATCGCATGGAAGATGTTACACCGGAGTGTAGGCGAATCGGTCCTGCGATTGCGGTCCGTGATGTGAGTACAAATTGTTGTCATACATATGTTTGTTGATTGAAGACGAATAATTTTTCATGATGTTGGCAAAGCAATTATAAATTGGCAAGCACCAAGTATGGGCGGCACGATTGTACGAAAAATATTATAAATAATGATAAGAGATTACGCCGTGGTTCAGAATTTGTTGTCTTTGTACGATTTTGGCAGAGAACCGCGAAAATTTAAGTGCTAAATGCTGGAATTTCTTATATTACAGGTCATTACTGTTACAATCATGATAATATCCGACATTGTTATTAGCAGTATCGTATTATTTACGGAATATTTATCTAAATATTGTTATTATCGGCCTTAAATTTATTTCACTTATTTATGTATATTTTATATATTTATGATTTATTTATAACTTATTTTCAACAGTATTTCCATTACATATTTTTACTTATAACTAATTCTACTACTAGTACTAATTTTACTATCACGACTGTCACCACCACTACTACTGCGGCGACTAATACTATTATTTTTATTATGGTTATAATGTGTTTGTACTTCGCACGAAAAATGTAGCAATCTGGTGAAGTTCGACCACGGCTGCTCTTTCTCGTACAAAGGAAAAATCATTATTCAACCGCTGGAGCAATTCGTCAGGATGTTTTGTTGAATCTCGAATTGGAAAATGGTATTCTGAATCGCACCGTTCTATTTTACGCTGTTGAACCAGCCAACTTGAAACTTTTGCAAAGTCTTCTACAACTAACGCCGCAGCTGACTCATTTCGCATGTGGTGTGATGTAAGTCGACTCAATTAATCAATCGAATTTTCGTACAATAGAGAAATATTTGATAAATCTGCAAGGCCACCCCCAATACTCCATATTCTAATACTAAAATCTAATACTAAATATACTCGTATATATTGACTTTTCTTATAGCCTCGAACCTTCTTTGAAGCCGGATGATATCTTGAACGTGAGCTTTATAAGAAGTGCACAGACTAAAGGAAAGGATACCCTAACGCCAGTTAGAATTGTATCAGACCTTGATCCTTTATCTTTGTGGACTGAATGGAAAAAGCCTTTGAGGAAAAGCAGGGCTGTATCTAACCATTCGTCATTTACGATGGAAACAGACAACACTTTGATGAATAACACATTCGTACTAAGACTGAATGATTCTTTTGGATCGCCCGATCTAAAAGAGATTTTGAAAAACGGCTATGACGAATCAGTAGACAATCGTCCATTCTATCAGACCGGATCAGAAGTGGATTGGGCGAATGATACATTCCTATCAGTACTAAATTATCCATTGGATGCAGCCACTTGGGATGAAGCTTCAGGGAACGCCTCTTTCGGATCATCATTTAACCGTTCATACCAGTGGACCCAAAATTATACAGTTACATCAACACATAATTATTCATTCGGTGCAGGCACTTTGGATGAAGGTTTAGGGAACGGCTCTTTCGGATCGGCATTGGACCGTTCATTCTCTCAGGCCCAAATAAAAGAGAGTCCAGTAAATCATACATATACATTAGTACAAAATTATTTAGGCGGTGCAGTCACTCAGGATGGAGCTGTAGGGAACGGCTCTTTCGGATCAGAATTTAATGATTCAAACTATCTGAGCCAATCAACAGTGGATCTTAACATATTCAGATCAACCGATCAAAACAAGGTTTTAAGAAACAGTACATTTGGATCTGTATTTAGTGGTTCATCCAAACTAACCGCACTTGAACGACATTTGACACATCATAAATTCTTACTTATACTGAATGATACAATCGTTTTAAATAATCTAGAAGTGTTTTTAAGAAACGGCACATTCGTATCAGTATTTAATCGTTCATTCTATCTGACCGAATCAGAAGGGACTCCGATAAACCGCGCATTCGTATCAACCGATCTAGAAGAGGTTTTAAGAGACAGCAAACTTGCACTAGCATTTAATAATTCATTCTATTTAAGCGGATCAGACGGAGGCCCATTGAATCAGACAATCGTATTAGTATTGAACAGTCCCTTCGTGGGAGATAACGTTTCCCGACATGACACTTTCACACCGACAATTAATCGTTCATCCGACCTGGCCACATCAGGACGAGATCCGATAAATAATACGTTTATATTAGTATTGAATCATCCATTGATTTCGGGCATTTTAGAAGCGGCTTTAAGAAATGGCACTTTCCAGTCAGTATTTAATGCTTCATTCTATCTGACGGAATCACAAGGCACGCAGATAAATCATCCGTATGTATCACTCGATCTCGAAGAGCTTTTAAAGAACAATACTTCCGGATCAGTGGTTAATGGTTCACCCATTCTGAATGAATCTGAAACGTATCGAATAAAGCGCGCAATCGTTTCAGAACTAAATAATTTTTCTACCGAGACAGAACAATACAAAACTCTCAGCGAAAACAGAGCGCTGCAGATCTCAAGTCCATCAAATGTACCCATCGAACCACAACACACGTCATTACCCAATCCATCAAATTGGTCAACTGAAACAGACCAAGCTCAAATTGACGACGCAATTACATCAGTAGGTGATCCATTAAACGTGCCGGCAGAACCAAAAGATTTTCCAATCACAACCAGAACTGTGTTGAACGGATCAGACGGGGCGCAAATAAAGAATACAACCACGTTAAACTTATCGACCAAATTAGAAGAGGCTTCGACTAAAGGGACAGCTGTAACAGCACCATATATCGTATCGAGCGACGCAGAAGAGGCTACAAAAGAACACAAAAGTACATCGATTGCCGAATCATCCACTTCGCCTACTGAAACTGAAGCGGCTCCAGCCAAAGATACAACCGCATCAT